>CM023449.1:94988060-95070560 GCA_013339765.2 Haemaphysalis longicornis | reverse complement strand
CGTCATCTTGGTGAAGAGCTCGCCCCAGTGCGTGTACGTCATGCCCACGCTGAAGTTGATCCGGCCCTGTGCGACACGCATTGCGAAAGAGATCAGCAACAGCACAGTGTATCAACTGCAGTACAAATTCCCTTCCGTATATTTCCCACAACTCCCTCTCGGCATTATATGAATGCATTCCATATCCTTACAAATTGAGGCCCCTTTGGTGCAGATAAGTTTCTGTGGGCAATTTTTGTGGGCCCTTTTTTTCGCTTACTATCTAAAAACCGAACCAACAAGCATTCCTAACTGAATGAATGCGGGGACTGCCCGGTAAGTGCATATATTTTGTCTCAAATATACCTGCAGTTTTTTTTTTCCACTAACAAATGAGGACATGTAACAAGTGCAACCGGTTCCAGGAGTTTCGAACACTTCTGCGTATATAAACATTCTTGCTCAAGTATCCTCTTAACTTTTGGCCGGAAGGCTGAATAGAGGGACAAGCGGGTATCTTTTGGAAGCCTCTGTTTGGGTGCGTGACGACGTGGGGCTCTATTTCGGTGCGGGGCGGCTCGTGATGGCTGTGGCTAGATAGCGTGACCGCGGACTAGCTACAGCGACCAGTCGGGCCTCTATAGTGCTGCGCACTTAAAATCTTAAGCGTTGCAGCCAGTTCTAACGGGGAAACACGAGCTCAAGCGTAAATACCATCCTTGACCTCACACGTCTCCGCGCACCCACTGACTGGACGCACCCACGGCGCAATTCTTTCGCTGCAAAGTGTCCGTTTCGAGTGAACCCTGATTGGACAAGAGCAGACGATCAGGTGTGACGCAGCACACGCCAGGTGAGGCGTCGGCTTTCGCGCACGTCGTTGACCAGAGGCCTCTGAAGTGCAGCTACGTTACGAACTGAAATGAATGCGTAATTGACATTTTTGAAACTGGCAGACTAAGAATTCCCCCCCCCCCCCCCTGGGGGTACGTTCTCTGGTTCTGCTCTACCAGCTCACACGTGACCTCGACGCCAGCCTCTGATTAGCACGGATCCAAGACACACGCACAACCAGTGTCGACTCTGTCGAGCGAAGCAGCCCTGCCAGTGACGTCCCGTACTGGGACGAAAAATTCCCATTTCTAGGTTGAAATATTCCCTATTTTGTAGCATTTTTCCTGCAAGTTTCTCAGGAACTCCCTGCAAATTTCTCTGCAGTCTCGTTTCGTAGCTGATAGATCATTACGTGGATTCCTTATTGGATTTAGGTACTAGCCAGCGCCACCTATGCCTACATTGTGCACCTGTGTTTCCGGACGCAGATTCCGTTCAGAGAATTGGGGTATCAGCGTGAATTAAATTTCACCACATCTGCCGCTTTGCAGCATTTGACTACGCATTGCGTGTTTTGTACAAAGCAGCATGCTTACTTTGCGTGCTAAAGCTTCAAGTTAAAACTGTACCCCTATAAAAAGCAACGAGAGATTGTTGGGTAATTCAGGTAATTTTAGCTCTGCGCGGGGACTGCGAACGCCACCTCTTTTTGACAGTCAAACACGCGTACTAATTCGCACCCAATTTTTTTTTTTTGTATATTGCGGACGAGTACATGCGAACAGGCCTTCGGCCGCATTCTTTACTAGACACCCGCTGCGGTGGCTCAGTGGCTAAAGCGTTGTGCTGCTGAGCACGAGGTCACGGGTTCGATTCCCGGCCGCGGCAGCCGCATTTCTGATAGAGGCGCAAAGCAAAAACGCCCGTGTGTTCGAGATTTCGCCGCACGTTGAAGATACCGAGGTAATCAAAATTAATTCGGAGATCTTCACTACGGCGCGCCTCATCGCCTGCGTTGCGTCGGTGCGTTAAACCCTACAATTAATCAAATCAAACACGCTTTACTAGATCTTTCTTATGGATGAAGAACTTCTGATTTATGAACTAGATTGGAAGCGGTCTGAGATGCTTGTGGCTTACGTGAGCCCGACTGCGCATATTTGAACATGAATCCAACGAAGTGTACGGGACGTTTTTAAAAGAAAACAAAGTAATAAATGATGCGAGGTCGAGTGTACTGACATTATTTTTCCTTTTTACTCCAATACTTCTAAAATTGCCTGCACCTACTAAAGATTTCCTTTTTCATTTTTTGCTAAAAATTACAGCTGAAAATTCCCGGAAAAAGGGTAAGTTACCCGCACGGAACATCCCTGAGCCTTAGTGAAGCAGCACAGTGGGGAGTGGGAGAGAGAGAGAGAGAGCGAGAGAGAGGAGCGAGAGAGAGAGAGAGAGAGAGAGAGAGAGAGAGAGAGAGAGAGAGAGAGAGAGAGAGAGAGAGAGAGAGAGAGAGAGAGAGAGAGAGAGAGAGAGAGAGAGAGAGAGAGAGAGAGAGAGCGTCGCACCCCGCAGTTGTCCATGTAGACGCACTGGTGAAAGCTCTTGCGCATGGTGGCGACGAGGCGCTCCACGTAGCGCAGGTCGTCCCGACGCTCGGGCTCCAGCGGCACGGTGAGGTAGTAGCGGCGGCCGTACTTCGCCTGCATCTGCAGCGTGTCACCGAGCGCCTCCACCTTGCCGCCCTTGATGACGGCCACTCGGTCGCACACCAGCTCGCAGTAGGGCGTGCTGCGTGCAGAAAGAACACAAGCAATGCTTTCATGCATTCCGTGCAGGCGGTTAACTAGCGAAGCTGTAACGTGCCCCCGGCGTTTACGTTTTACTGCGCAGCACCTTCGCAGTCACTAATCTGGCTTGAAATCAGCGTCGGCGTCACAACCGAGCGAAGGAAGACAGAAAGAAAACGGCGGAGTAAAGTGTGGCGAAAGTTTGTCGGGGTTGGCAGTATGCTGAGGCCGCACGGGACGCTCCTGAGTGGCGACGCACGGCGAAAGTGTGAGGAGGAGGCAACGAGACAAGCTACGCTGTGGCGACGCGCTGCGAGATGACGCAATAGCAGCGTGTGCCGTCGTGCGCTCGAAGATGTGCGTTCACTTCGTGCAACGCAGTTCGCGCCGCCGATGCAAAGGCTTAAAATCGCCGCTGTAGAAATAGAAAAAAATCCCACGAGTGAGTGCTGCCTCAGCAGCACAGCAGCACTCAGGATTGAGCGCTGAACAACGTGTGACGCAACCGGTGGATGGGCTTCGCGTCGTCCTGGTTGCGTGGCTCATCCGAACCACGTGATATTTGCGCGGGAGGTTCAAACACGATTTGCTACAACATGCTCGGCGGCGCCGACACGCCGCCTAGCATGTTGTGATCGCGTGATGTCGAGAAGTGATCGCGTGTGATCAGCGAACGCATGGCGGTGCCGACGCGCTGCCGTGCGTTCGCTGATCACGCGATCACTTCCCGAGACGCAGCTGCTATGCGCCGTAACGGAGAAGACTGCAGTTCGCGCTGCGCACAAATTTGACATTAGGGAGCATAGTAATCGTCAGCCATGTTGTTGCTGTTTAAATGACCCACTAAAGGCTTTTTTATTGTGCGTTGTGTGGTTGTAGCGCTTTGTTTTGTTCCCGTGGCTTCTGGCGGCGTCGCTGATGCTAAGCTGTCTGCTCCTTGAAAGTACGAATGAGGTGTGGCCTTCCCATTTCCAATTAAAGGGGCACTGAAGTCAAAACCGAAGTTAGTCTAAATAGGTACACTGAGATCCCCAGAAAACGAATATGCCACTCTCCGGAGCAATACTTCGAAAATAATTGCGTAAATAATAAAAAAACGTGATGATATCAGTAGCCGAGCAGAGATGACGTAAACGGCGACTGAGCGGATGTGCCAAGAGTCACGTGACGAACAACAAAAAAAAAACTTTCTTTTCATGGGAACTTTCATACGCCATACGCAATTTTAAATGTGCGCATATAATTTAAGCTATGCCGACATTCGGAAGCTGCCAAGCCATGGCGCCAGTTGCGGTTGCGATGGTTATTGCAGGTTCGGCATAGTCACATGCCTGTTATCTCCTTCTTTACATTATGGCGGCAAGTAGCGCGCCGGCCTTCCCATGTTTCGCTCTTCTGTGGACAGTAATGTGCGCCCGATAAAACAAGGTTATGCTCCCTCACGTTACGCTGTCTGCCCGACCGAAGCTTCGCACTCACGACGGCGGTCGAAGCTGTGTGTGTGTGTGTGTGGTCGCGTTCGCTTCGCGATGAAATGCAACTGAGTGCCGCTGAGAATGGACTGTGTTTCTATGTTGCAATTATCACTAGCGACGATTCAACCCGCGCCGGGTATGTAGAGTGTGAGTGACTTTTTTTAAACCTTCTCGGCGTGCGATGAAGTGAAGTGACTTGTTCACCACCGTAAATCGCAATGAGCGAGTGCTATCCTTACGACGAACAAGAAGCAATCGATCGCCTGTTAATTCTGCGCTTCGACCTCAAATCACGTGCCGTGACGATAGGTTTGTTCGAATTCAAACATTTCTTGGTTGCATTTAGGTTAAATAAGGTCAACTGGATCTTTCCATTCAGAGCATTGTGTGCTGCTGTGCTTCCACTACGGTGCGTTCTGGGGTAAAATGACATTTTTATCTAATGCCCGTTTTTCTATTCTATACTGGCACCCAGGCGTTTGTTAGTTGTAGTTTGAGCGCTGGTAAAGCTCTAGGCACACTTCTTGCAGATGGGCAACTCGCTTCGCAAAACATTCAGCATATGCCTCAATAAGCGTTGCCATATCACTACGGAAAACAGACGAAACGTTCTACTAAATCTCGCGTCGCGGTGCCGACGTAGCGGGTCCCCGCACGGGGCACCTTGAGTATTCATGGTGACGGTGAGCAGCGACACCGCGGACCCCGAGCTCCCAACATAAGCCGTGTCCAACCGTGGCGAGGTGTTTAAAGGTGAAGGGTAGAAGCCGTAAACGATGGCCGTCGGAGCCTTGGTCAAGCTTCGGCCGATGGGCTCCCTGCCTGTCTACCAGGCAGGGAGCTCCGGGACCTCTTTGACTACCAGGGTAAGGTCAAAAGAGAAAGTACCCCCGTCTCCCTGCTTTTATACTATGCTTTATGGTATTGTCTAAACCCCCCCCCCCCCCCCCAACCGTGATCGGCCCCCTAAAAGGGGCCGCACCGAAGTATCGTTTGCCCCATTGCCATCTTTAACATTTCCTGAACCAGATCATTACTCTCGATTTCTTGTCATGGAGTCCCTCAATCCAACCCTCCCTCTTGCATCTCAGTCAGTCTTCTTGATCGCCAAGTATCTTGAAGCCATAATAGGAAAATCGTATAAATGCAAAAAACAAAGATCTGGTGAACTCCTAATCGAAATAAATGACAAGCAGCAGTCCACAAAGCTTCTAGCTCAGATAAAACTGGCTGATGTAGACATCAGGGTCACACCCCATCGGAGCCTAAACAGCTCGCAGGGTGTGATATCAGAGACAGATCTCTTGAACGAAACGGATGCGGATCTCCTTGCCGGCTTGAAGGATCAGGGCGTCACTGCCGTGAGACGCATCACCATCCGCAGAGAGGACAAGGAGATTCCCACCAAGCACATCATCTTGACCTTTGACCGCGCAGTTCTCACACAACACATAAATGCAGGTTTTATCCGTTGCTCCATCCGTCCGTACATCCCGAATCCGCGGCGCTGTTTTAAGTGCCAGCGGTTCGGGCACGGTACGAACTCTTGCCGTGGCCGAACGACGTGTGCAAAATGCGCGGAGCACCATCATCCGAGCGAGAACTGCCCATCCGAAACCCTCACTTGTGTAAACTGCGGGGGGCCGCATGCAGCATACTCCCGCAAGTGCGAAAAATTCCAACTAGAAAAAAAGATCATAAACATTAAGGTCACTGAGAACATCACCTTTCCGGAGGCGAGAAAGAGGTTCGCCTCTTTCCCTCTGGGGAGGTACGCCGACGCAGCTCACCGGGGGGCGGAGCGGCGTCTGGTTTCCACAGGGACCCAGTTCAGCGAGTCTAACCCGGTCCCTCCACCCCCCCCCCCCCCCCTGGGTTGCCTCTGGCAGCCGAACCCGCCACCACGCCGCTTGCTGAGGCAGCAGCGGTTGTGGTGGCAACGTCTTCCGTCGGGACCGGTGCCGCTCCCGCCTCTGTCTCCCCATCCTCCAGTGCGTTGGAGGGTATCGAGGTGATGGACACCACGGGCCCCGCACCGGCTCCCACCGCCACCGCACCGCCCGTGCCACCTCTGGCGCCCCGGATGCCCTCGGCGGTGGCGGCTCAAACGAAGGGCTCCCGAGGGGGGGCCAAGTCCGGGGGGCCCGGTCCGTCGGGCGCCCCTCGGACTTCCGACGACGAGATGGATGTCGGGCCGTTCCTGCCTGCAACGCAGCGCAAGGAGCGGCCTCCGACGGCCAAGCCAGTAGAAAGGCCTAAAAAGCCTAATCCAAGAGTAACAGCCCCGAAAGACGACACATGAACACGCAGGAACACACACACTCCAGTCATTCTTAAATTTAAATAATGGGAACAGAAAACATTATTCAATGGAACTGCAGATGCCTCCTTAAACATCTTGACGATGTCTATGAGATTCTGCATGCCAGTCAGCCAAGTATCATGTGTCTCCAGGAAACCCACCTCAATTCTAAACAAACAAATTTCTTAAATAGGTACATGGTATTCAGAAAGGACAGGGTTGGCTGCACCCACTCTTCAGGAGGTGTGGCCATTATCGCCCGGAAATCATTAGCATGCCACCCTCTCTCTTTAAACACTGTCCTCGAGGCTGTAGCGATCCGCACGATAATATTTAATAGGTTGATAACGGTATGCTCCATCTACATTCCTCCTGATCATGCACTTTCGAGCTCTGATTTCGAGGCGCTGGTCGACCAGCTGCCCGAACCATACATAATAACAGGCGACCTTAATGCGCACAACTCTCTTTGGGGCTCCTCCAGAACGGATGCCCGAGGTCGCCTGATAGAGAAGTTTCTTACATCCTCCGGAGCATGCCTCTTCAACAAAAAACAGCCTACATACCATAACTTAGGACACAATACATACTCTCATCTTGACTTGGCGATTGGTTCCGCAGTTCTCTTTCCATGTCTTGAGTGGAGTGTGGGCACAGAACCATATGGTAGTGACCATTTCCCCACTTCATTAACGTATATAGGTATAGGCCCGAGCAGTCCATCTTCCCATAACAGGTTTAATGAATCAAAAGCAAACTGGAGTACATTCACAGAAACATCTAAACTACACCACACAACCATAAAACACCTACACGTGGAGAAAGCAGCCCAACTCGTCGCGGCACACATACTCGACGCCGCCGAAAAGTCCATGCCCCAGGCCTCCAGTGCTTCCCGCACCCCAAGGAGGCCCTGGTGGAACGAGGACTGTAGGCGGGCGCGGGAGGCCCAGAACAAGGCGTGGGGTGTCCTTCGCCGGTACCCCACTCCAGATAATCTCATTTCCTTTAAACGGGCAAAGGCTCTTGGGAAGCGTGTGCGTCGTGAGGCGAAAAGGGAGAGTTGGCGCGCCTTCCTCACTTCCATCAACTCATACACCGACACTCACAAAGTCTGGACACGAATACGCAAGCTAAAAGGACAACAGACACACAGCCTGCCCCTGGTTAGCACAACAGGGGACACACTCGAAGACCAGGCCAACACGCTTGCACAACACTTCGAACACGTGTCCAGCTCAGCTTACTACACCAACACTTTCATTAAACACAAAGCATCATGTGAGAAGAAGTCCTTGCGAGACACTAATAAGTCGAACTCATTCTATAAAACCCCTTTTGCACTTCATGAACTAAAGGTCGCACTCGGTACTTTTAAACCTTCAGCTCCAGGTGCAGACAGGATTTCATACACAATGATACAACACTTCCATGCAGACACACTTGAAACACTTCTTCACCTCTACAATAAAATATTTCTTTCGGGGCACTTCCCACGCTCTTGGAGGGAGGCCATAGTAGTGGCTTTCCTTAAGGAAGGGAAGGACCCTTCCTCTCCCGCCAGTTATCGCCCCATTGCCCTGACAAGCTGCCTGTGTAAGCTCTTCGAGAAGATGATAAACAGGAGACTCGTGTACTTCTTAGAGTACAACGGTCTTCTCGAGAGCTGCCAGGCGGGCTTTAGGGCGGGGCGATCTACGAACGATCAACTGGTTGCGTTAGAGTCATATATTAAAGATGCTTTCCTCCATAAGCAGTACTGTATGACAGTATTCTTTGATCTTGAAAAGGCGTACGACACTGCTTGGCGGTACGGTATCCTCAGCGATGTGAAGTCCTTTGGTATGTCGGGTAACATGTGGAATACGCTTGCCAGTTACCTCTCTGAAAGAACGTTTCGCGTGCGAGTTGGAACTGCACTCTCTAGAGTTCATGTGCAGGAAAACGGTGTTCCGCAAGGTGGAGTTTTGAGTTGCACTTTGTTTATTGTAAAAATGGACTCTCTTCGGAAGGCTCTGCCACCAACCATTTCCTGCTCAATCTATGTAGACGACGTGCAATTATCCTTTAAGTCTTGTAACCTGTCTATCTGCGAGCGCCAAGTCCAGCTTGGTGTTAACAAGCTAGCTGGCTGGGCAGATAGCAACGGTTTTAAATTTAATCCAGTGAAGTGTACTTGTGTTTTGTTTTTGAAAAGGCGTGGCATTCGGCCGGATCCAGACATCAAACTCAATGGTGTCTCAATTCCAGTCAGAAATAACCACAAGTTTTTAGGTGTAGTCCTTGACGAAAAGCTCTCGTTCATTCCACATATAAAACAACTAAAACATAAATGCTTAAAAACAATGAATATCCTGAAGGTTCTGTCGCACATCTCTTTTGGTGCTGACAAAGAACTTCTCTTACGTGTTTTTACCAGCTTGATAGGTTCACGATTGGACTATGGTAGCATTGTTTATGGGTCAGCAAGTAAAACATCCCTCAAAATGCTGGACCCAGTGCTCCATCTCGGGCTCCGCCTGGCGTGTGGCGCCTTCGGCACTAGCCCGGTCGAAAGCCTATATGTGGAGTGCAACAAATGGAACCTACAACGTCAGCGAGCATACACAGATCTCCTTTATGCTTTTAAAATTTCATCCATGCCTCACCATCCTTTTAAATCAGTTTTTCCTGATACGCCCATGACTGAACTCCTTTTAAATCGACCATCGTTCTCTGCGCCCTTCTCTTACAGAGTTAGAGGGGAAGCGTCAGAGCTTGCTGTCTTCTTTTTAGATACAATCCAAAGTTCTCTAACGGATTTTATAGCACCATGGCATCTTCGCCCTTTATCATGCTACACATCTTTCACACAATTAGATAAAAACCGAGCTCCCACATGTGCAATTCTGCAGCATTTCTTGTATTTGCAGCAGAAGTATGAGTGCTCTGAATTTTATACGGATGCCTCTAAGACTTCCACCTCTGTGTCCTGAGCGGCGCATGGGCTCGGACTTAGTGTCACCAAAACTCTGAATAGTCATACTAGTATCCTTACGGCAGAGGCTTACGGTGTACTTCTTGTTGTCAATCATATACTTCAAAGCCACATCCCACAATCCATTATCTATACAGATTCCCTCAGTGTTGTGCGGGCACTGTCGTCAACAATGCCTTCGAAAAACCACGTTGTCAATCTGATCGTCAAGGGTATTATGTCTGTGTATGTACGCAAATTTGAACTAGTTCTTTGCTGGGTCCCTGGCCACTGTGGTATAGCCGGGAACGAAGCAGCGGACCGAATGGCTGCTGCTGCTACACTCTCGAATACAGTAGACATAGCCACATTACCCTACACCGACGTGAAACCACACATCAGACAACAACTTCGCAAAACATGGCAAACACACTGGAGTGAACAAACAGACAACAAGTTAGACGTAATAAAACCACACTTGGGACCATACACCACCGACACACGTAATAGATACACTGAAGTCGC
The DNA here is from genome assembly GCA_013339765.2 of Haemaphysalis longicornis. Taxonomy (NCBI): domain Eukaryota; kingdom Metazoa; phylum Arthropoda; class Arachnida; order Ixodida; family Ixodidae; genus Haemaphysalis; species Haemaphysalis longicornis. The sequence continues at coordinate 95,060,702 of CM023449.1, read as the reverse complement.
CTTGGCTAGATTACGGATAGGGCACACTCATGCAACGCACTCGCACCTTCTCACGGGGTCTCCATGACCTCTGTGCAGCAGGTGCGGAGAAGCCCTATCCGTGATCCACATCCTTATACAATGTAAGGCACTTGACACAACACGACACAAATACTTCCCACAACTACACACGCGACATATTCCACCACACCCGTCATACTTCTTAGGAGATGAAGCCATGTTTTCAATCAAACGCGTTTTCGAGTTTCTTACCGACGTAAAATTTTTACATCTCATTTCTTATCATGCATGTTGACAACCTGGCCCTTTACACCAGTCATCTTCATTACGTTGTGTTTTACTTTGTTTATTTTTACTGAAATGTTCTACTTTTACTTCCATGCCACTTTCATGTAATCGCTTTTGTTTGGCGCTCTTTGCCCTTAGTCGGCCTTGCGCCATTAAACTTCAAACATCATCATCACCGACGTAGCGGGTCGCACAGATTTAGCGTTGAATGTTGTTACATGTTAAACTAACAGATGGCGCCAGGCTGTTATTACGAGAACATCGAAGCCAGTAAAACGGAACTATCCATAACGAGAATGCAAATCAAAGAAGTGCCCCTGTCATCGATCGCGCTGCAGTTGCGCTGTCCGCTAGACGCGTTATAGTAAAGTAGAAGGGCGCGCGGCGCATTCACATCTCATGTCCCGTGCGGAACCAAGATTGACGCACGTTAATCGGAAGGGACACCCGTCAATCGGGCAAATTGTTTTGTCTTATGCGCAGAGTGCACGACCAGTGGCTCCTGCGGCCGCGATGGTTCGCTCGGCAGGATTTAGTTTTAAAGACGATAGTCTTTCTTGGGCCACTTAAACCCAGAAATTTTGGTCTGTCTGTATGTCTGTCTGTCCGTCTGTCTGTCTGTGACTCGATGCAGCCACCCGGCCAAAGCAAAACAATGTCTGCGCAATAGTCTTATATAGTCACAGATAAATCTACCCGTCTTTGTCCGGTGTAATGTTCATGCTTGTCTACATTGTTGAAGAAGAACAAGACATTACGCAAATATGAGACAACAAATCAGTACAGAAGTGATCTTTGCAGTGTTCCTTTATCAAAAAATCAAACATGCTTGACTTTTGTGAAATTAAATACTTTATCAACTGCAGAAAAAGAATTCACTCCGCGGTCGCCTGCTGTCGCCCGCGCCACTATAGCTTCTGGCGCCATTTTAAGAAATCAACCGGCAACAGTTACGCAAGGTTCCACTAGATAGGTTCCACGTTCTGCTTGCCACGCACGTGGAGTAGGGAAACGCGGTTCTATAAACGTTGAAGTAGGGCGCCTCGATTAACGCGCGTCTTCGCCGTACGGCAGCGTTCGCATCGAGACACCCGGTTTGGAGCAGTGGAACGCGGGAAATTTAAAATGATTTAAGCAAACCTTTGACGTCTCTACATTGGGAGGAGCGCGACGCAAGAGTAACAACATGACAGGTGAGCGGGAAAACGAAGGCAGGCATTTACTTCGCAAAAGCCGATAAAGACTATCGCCTTTTGACGGCATTTGGAACGAAAGGAGCAGATACGCGGCTAATTTTTTCACACCGCACCGCTTTCCCACTCGCTTCCAGCAACCGTTGATGTCACGCGAAACGCCATGAAATGTCGCCAGGAATAAAATGCGTTCTAACACGAAAGTGTTTTATTCCGGGGAAAGCAAATATTTCAGTGACGCCATACCCGTCACGGAAGTGACGCCAGTACAACGAAGCAAGCGGCCTGTAAAGAGTGCACCCTTGCACACACAGCCTTCTTGCGGGGAAGCAACCTTTAGTACTAAAGAGTACGTTATACTTGGGGTTGTTCGTTTTCGGGTTTTATATTTTAACACGAAATGTTTTTACGCCGATATACACGAAGATTTCGCTGACGTCATATCCGTCACGGAAATGACGCCAGTGCACCTTTGCAGAAGCGACCCGCCAGCAGCCAGCAGGACGTCGCTCGCCAAGCACACCCACAAGACAGCCGCCGACCCGCAAATCATGCTCAGCAGCAGGTTTCGCTGCACATTTCCCTTTCGTGTTTTACCGATTCCTATGACAGAGGAATCAACCACATTTATTTCAACTGACAATTTATCGGCAATTAAGGCATTTTCTTCGTCCAATAAACGCTGACAGGGCTTCGGGTTAGTTGCACTTTCGTGTGAGCCCAGCTTGCTATTCGCCTTCAGTGTCCCTTAAACGAGCGGGCGGTGTCTGTTATTGCCACTTGACACTGCTCCACCCGAACCGCCCATGTCCCAGCCCGCTATAATTTATTCATCTGTTATTCACCCAGTAGCTCAATGACACACTGCTATGAGCGAGATAAACCTAGTCACACCCTCTCCTTTTACTTTTAACTCCTCTCCAACGTGGTTTCTTCACTTCTGCTTGTCCGGTAGCGAAGGAAGAGTTTGCTGCGCACACAGGACCGCCTTCGTCCACCTACAGAAAGCCTCGCTTTAGCATAGGCGCAGCAAGGTATACCGGCACCCGTAGCCCTACAGTCTTGGTGTTAAAACCCCGGGCCACGCCGCAAGCTCTCAGGCCACAAATAACTCAAAGAACGAGTGTGACTATCAAAATCGCACCCTATGTTTTATACTGTAACTTGGTGGAACCGGCATTATTTCTAATAAAGCAAACATTTTGCAGTTGAACCCAATAGCTCGGCTTCTGCTTCAGTTATTTGGTGCCTCAAAACGTTCGGCATAAACTGCACGGAGACTTTTGTCAAGGACTGGGTGGGATTCTAATACCGTTGTTGTTCTCCCCATATGCTCGCCAGTTGAGCTCTGATATTGTAGTTTGCTCTTGCGTTCTGGTGGCGTCAACCTACCTAAGACCCAGAACTACCCAGCTGCTGACATATCAACTGATTCCAAGTTACAAAGAAAATATAAAAACTTACTAGCTTCTGTGGACACAAGATAAGACATTTATCGGTCTTGACGGGCAAGACTCCTATGGCTGTGCTTTCATACAGCTATTGCATACGGCTTTCTGCTTTAAAACTGAAGCTCAGAGATCCTGGAACAAGATTACAACTTCTAAGAAAGCATAAACCAAAATCATTGAAGACAAGCGCGAGGTCAACGCTATCAGAATCGGCAGAACGCGCTCATTTTTAAAAAACCTGCTACTAAAAAAACAGTTTGGTATTTTTAAAGCTCCTTCATTTTCGAGACCGATGTGAATTATTCCGCTACAAGTGCACATCGAACACCTTCGTCAGCAAAAACCTTTCCGGTTCACTTCTGCCGTCACTAAAATACACACATGACAGAGCTCCTGTTCAAATTTCGCTCAATAGAATATGCTGCCAACTCCCGCTGCGCTATGGCACAGTGGTGTATTTACAAAAGACAAATATATCGACTGGGCAATGTACAATGCACTCTTTCAATCACGCTATTGAAACACGTGTTGAAAACCTTTATAGGCCGCTTTTATTAAAGCGAAGCTTACAGCCTCTTACTGATGTCTGCAGTCAATCCAAAACGCACTGCAGGAAATTCAACTTTCTGTGAAGTTGATGATGACCATGGGGGGAGTGAAGAAAAAGTAAAAGGCTGCGTCTAATCTCGCGGCAGCCGTGAGAATTACCTCCGGGAAATTCTCACTGCAGTTTTTAAAAAAGCTGGCTGGCCTAAATTTTGCTCAATAATATTACGTCACAACGTAACCTAACGTAATATAACCTCACCGAACCTAACGTAACCTAACCCAACGTGTAACTGCCTACCCAAATCCAGTCAAACAGCAACAAACCTAATCTAACCCAGCCCAACTACACAGAACACGACCTACATTAAACGTAATTCAACCTATTCTAGAAGTCCTGTGTGACGTTAAAAAAATGGCAGCATCTCCACTCCGTGGATGATGGCGAGGGTGTGGGGTACGAGGACTCGAAATGACATCGAAGTTGCACACCGAGTGAGATCCGATTTGCGCCCCAACCGTCCTTCTACTTGAGCCGTTAGTTGCACCTTGATTATTCCTTGAATGAAACTGCAACTCACGGCTCAAATCGCCTTTCGCTTGATTTTTGCTTGGTGGTGGTGCGCGCACGGATGGGCGCGGACGGACATTGGGAGGTCCTAAGGTACTCCGCACCGTTAAAAGCGAGGGAGTACGCCGCCTCACACTCGGGTACCAACTCACGGTCGTAGCCCAATGGGTAAGACGACTGACGCTAACTCTGTCTGGTCTACCAGACACAGGCTCGAATCCTGCCGGTGCCTCTGTGATTTTTTGCGATTGTATATTATGCGCAAGGTCGCGGACGAACAGTGTGCGGTCTTAAGGTACTCCGCACCTAAAAGCATTAATAAAATCACGATGACCAAAAAATTACTAAAGCTAAAAAAAAGAAAGAAGATCGCAATTTCGGACTCGAACCTGAGCCTTCTCGTTTAAACCCAAGTATTACACCACTGCACTACAGGGACAGCTGTAAACGCGGCTTTTTAGGGAATATTTGTCTCATAGAACCTCCAGGTAGCGTTTTTAGCCAATAAGAGGCGACTGCCGTGAGACATTCCTGACGGTAATTCTGACGGTTGCCGTGATAATAGACACTGCTAAATTAAGACCCTTCCCGTGGTCGGAATCGAACCTGGATCCCTCGCAGTGCCAAGCCGTGGCCTATCCCTTGCTCCGCTTCGGTCCGGTCGAATCGGTTTGGATTTGCAGAGCGGTGCTTGGACAGGCAAAATTAGAAATGCACCATCCATCAAGCGATGATTATGATTGAAGGCTAGGGAAAACCATGGAATGCCCTGATCAACAAAACACTGGAGAGCCCAATCGCCGTGCAGTAAACTGTCTCCGTAAGAAATAAATGTTCACATGAAGAGAGCGCAGTCCTACGTCCTACTACCCTGTCTGCTCCCTTCTGGGTTGGTTCCTTTGGTGTTGGACTTGATTTTGGCAAGCTTCACTTCCCCCATCGCTATCGTTGCGACTAAGAGGCAGGTCATTTTACTGTTTAAAATGCAAAACGTTGAGTGTTCATGTTTCCAACCACCTTCTGTTGTACAAAATGAAATTTCTGCCCAAAATGCCCTCTCCATTTATTTATACATTTCAGTCTCAATAGCCGCTGCGTTCGAGACTATCGTCAGTACATATATATCGTTCCACCAAAAAACGGTTCTCTAAACTCCAAAAACCATCAATGTCCGCCTACGCAAATGAATAACAAGTAGCCGTCTTTTTGCTCCTTGGGACTCCAACAGCACCAGTGGAGGAGCCGATCGAGGGCGACTTAGAAAGGAGTGCAGTTCACGTGAGCGACCGACGTCAACTTGTAGCGCTTGCTGCTCCCAGCCGGCTCAGGAAGAGGTGCTTATTAGGCGGCCTTTAGTGCCGCCGCACTAACCCACACGACCAGGAGCGGTTACAGAAGACGCGTGGCGCTAAACGTGGTTACATTCGCAAGCACAATTTGTCGTCGGCTTGTGTGCCTGGACAAGCAGCCTCTTCCTCACCTGATTATATATCACCATAGCCGAGCCGACACTTCATTAACAGCCACACCATTCCCGCGCTTTTTCTTCGATTTGTGTGAACCGCTACACGTGCTGCGGACTGCTACTCGCTTTCGAAAGAGGACCACTTGGCAGCGCGACATCGCGGAGATGGCGCTGTCATCGCTAGCGACTGCGGCCCAAACAGCGACGGCTTCACAGCTGTAGGCATACCCGTTGCAAATGCATGCAGGCTACCCCGCGTTGGTCACGGACAGAGAGCGAATGCCCACAGAGGAGTGAGTGGTCAGTGCTCACTGGTGCGAGGTCATGAGGATGGACATGGCCCGGGCGCTCTTGAGGAGCTGCAGCATGTGGACGACGTTGTCGCGCTCCAGCTTCCGCAGGTCCGAGTACGGCTCGTCCAGAAGGACCACGGGCGGCGTGCCGATCACCGCCAACGCGATCAACAGCATTTTGATCTCGCCGTAGCTGCGACGGGTTCCGGACATAAAGACTCTACTTCAACGGCTTGATGTCCCTCTGCCCATCCTGTTCGTGATAGAACCGGCTCCCCACCGAAAGCGAGGTATACGGAAAACCGGGAGGTTGCCCCATTTTTATATCGCAATTTTGCGCTACGTCGCGAAGACTCATTTACTCACCGCTTCCTTCTTACTCTAGGATGCTGTGGCCAATGACGAGCTAACAGAACGTCGTGGTAATTCCATTTTATCCGCCTGCATGATTTCACCTAATGCTTTGTGGACTGACGTATGACGAATATCGTGACGACTGTTGTGTGTTAATCAGGCTGAAGAATTCGCAATCCTCGCTGCTTAGTCAATATTGCTTATTCGTTCTTACAATTCTCAAGATGCAAGAGAACTACTACAGTTGGCATCACCCGTGCGATAATTTTTCAGGTGAATTTATTTATAAACATAATTGCGGCTGCTTATTAGAGCTACGGTAGCCGCAAAACAATACTATAGTGCTCCCACTTATAATTTCTTTTCTGCGCGGACGTTGGAAGAGTTTTCTCAACACATCTACGCTCACAGTGTTACTAAGACTTAGGAAGCCTAATGTTGTGTAAAAGGTTTTGTTTATGATTGCAGTTTTAGTTTATCGCGTCCTACTATAAGATCTCAGATTAGCAGCTATACATATATAACCAGTTGTCCCAACCTGCACTCGTTGGCCATCCGGTTTTCGTTGAGCTTGCCGACAATGCTCAAAACACTGGTCACGGCAGGGCGCCCCGGTTTGACGCCCCTGAGTCTGGCCACTATGTCGAGGATCTCGCCCACAGTGAGGGCCGGCATGCTCTCTTTGTAGATGCCGTCCGGAGCGTAGCCAATGCCTCGCTGCCAGGCGCGGAGGTTTCCGCCCATGGACGCCGACGCGGTATGCGCCCCACCCTGCGTCGGCATCGTGAGCCCTACAAGGATGTCCAGCAGCGTGCTTTTGCCGGAGTCGTGGATGCCCACGAGTCCCAGACACTCGCCACGGTTCAGTTGGAAGCTCACGCCCTCAAGGAGCCTGACCTGCGATGGATTCGTATGCAATGAGAGAAAAAAATGACAGCGGATCTGCATGTGTTGCAAATTTAGCCCCTGCATTATAACACTTTCTCCTCTATTTCCTCCAATAATGGTTGCCGTCGACGTTTGAAAATTGAATTCAAATTTCCCGCGTTAGCACGAGTCGTTCGCCATCTTTTGGAACCTTCCTTTTACAACGAAGCTGTACATGCCTAGGCGAAACATCCGTGCGTGCCCGAAAGGCCCTTTAACAGACACCATTGCGCATGCGCAAAGAAAACACAGATTGGAGAGAAGTTAAAAGAAAGGTGAGAGAGGATGTATGCGCCTTTCACCTTGGAGTGACAGGCGCTGGTTGTGTGCACACACTTCGCAGCGTCAGCGCCGAGTGCAGACGCGCAATGTGTGGGAAGAAGCAAGAGGGAACGGAAGGTCTCGTTATATCGCAGCTGAGGGTAGTATGTAGCGGAGCTTGCGGGAAGTGCGGGCGCAACAAGGGAGAGAGAGCAAGGAGGGAGGAAAAGCCGCGTACGAAGGACAGGCCCGCGAACCGCGCCGGGTGTTCGCCCGCTGCCGCCGTGCCATCACCACTGCTTAGAATAGGACGCGCTGCGCCGAGCGTAAGCGTCGAAGTCGCGACAACCCTGCAGCCCGTCTGGGCTGCAGTTAAATAAATAATGTGATAAACCCAGCCGAGCATGTCGTTTTTCACTAGAATTTGCATTATTGTGAAAATAATGTGAGAGAACTGCATAACAGTTTAGAAATTCTAAATACCCGCGTTGAAGCGTTAAGATAAACAACGTCGACGCCGCTGACACACCGATATACGCTTACATGCCGATACCATCCGATTTTGAAATGTTTCGGGAAGATGTCTAGCAAACGACGCCCGCAGCAACTTTAGCACGAGGGCGTACCAAAACAGTAAAGGCTGCGTACTTGCCCCGTGAGTAGGAGTGACCAAATACATGGCCATTTGGCAAAATATCAGCCAAACAAAGCGCCCCTGTTGCTCCATTTCGCAGAAACGCACTGTGCCTAATACCGTCACAGGGATACTCAACAAGACAGTGGGTCCCTCCGTTTTTCTACGCACCGGTGAGACAATGCCGACGGTCTTGCAGATTTGCTGTATGGTCATGGCGCCCTCTCCGAAGGCCTTGCAGCGGAACACCTGGTCGACGAGGCTGGCTTCTTCCTCGACCTCGGCGTCCATGCAGCTGTCCACGATCCTGGGACCCCGTGGCTGCATGGTCACCTTGTCCGTGTACTCGGTGCCCTGGACCCGACGGTTTACGAGCCTGGAATGTTCCCAGTCCGGAAACTTGTCGCCATTTTCCTTCGAGGAGATTGAACGCTCGCCTAGTCGTAGGTCAAAACATAACCCCATGGGTTCCTATTTGTGCACCGAATAGGGGCTGTAAAGGATGGTCTTACTATAGGGTAACAATATAGCGGGTAACGTAAAACAGCTAGATGATGAAAATCAAACAACTGATCTGGTAGAATGGAGGAAGAAACAGTCTCTGAACGCATCCTGAGAGCCCTCAGTGGCATGAGTGCTCACAAGCCAGGGCGGCGCGAACTGAAGGGAGGTTACTTGTCTGCACTAGCCGAGAGGTAAATAAAACTCGTGTTTGAGTCCGCCAAACTTGGAATCATAGGGGACAGAGGAGTGATACGGCGAAACACTAGTCCTGCAGGGTCAGCCACTCATTCCAATGTTGTTTTTGGACGTTACTCAACTAGTTGGTTTAAGCAAGGTGTTCATTAGAAAATCCTGTGAATTGTGAGTTGCCGCGGGGTCGACCCTCAGGACTCCCATAAGGATATCAGCGTTTCGTGCAGTGAGCGATGAACGCTGAAGGTCCCGGACGGCCCCGGTGGAAGTCCAACTTTGGGGTCCGTATATGTTCACAACGTAGCCTTCTTTTTTTAACACAAAGGGGTTGCATTCCCGGATACACGAAGATTTCACATACGCCATATCCGTCACGGAAGTGACGCCAGTACAACGAAGCAAGCGGCCTGTAAAGGGTGCACCCCTGCACACAGGGACTTCTTGCGGGGAAGCAACCTTTAGTACTTAGGAGCACGCTATACTTAGGGTTGTTCGTTTTCGGGTTTTATATTTTAACACGAAAGTGTTTTATGCCGGGATATACCAAGATTTCACTGAAGTCAAATCCGTCACGGAAATGATGCCAGTACACTTTGCCGAGGCGACCTGCCAGCAGGATGTCGCTCACCAAACACACCCACAAGGTAACCGCCGTCTCGCAAATTACGCTCAGCTGCAGACTTCGCTGCACATTTCACTTTCGTGTTTTACCGATTCCTATGGCAGAGGAATCAACCACAGTTTTTTAACAGGTAACAAGAACATTAAAACTTGAAATTTAAACTTAAATTTAACTCTGGGTGACAAAAATACAGCTTAGCCTTTTCTATGCGGATGGACTGTTGATATTTTGCGTGCAGAAAAACTTCGACACTTAAACTCTGCGAAATACTCGTAGTACAGCAAGACGTAATCCCCGCAAGTTGTGAAGTGAAGCCACTATTGGGCTCTATCGCTCACGAAAAAACCTTAGTTCCCTTATTTTTAAGGTTTGGCGTTGTTTGACGCCGACCTCGTACCAGCGCACTCTGTAGACCAGCTGCGAGTCGATGATGCTGAGTATGACAATGTAGAGCACTCCCTGAAGTACCATCCTCGCAGCTTCGTAGAAACCCGTGTCACGCCACGGCTCCAGGGGGTCGAGGAGAGACATCGTGTCGTTCGCCAAGCGTGCTGCGTATTTGTGTGACACATAAGAGCCCAAAGCGAGATGGCGTCTTTTACGCGGCTTTGATTCAACTTACTAATGTTCGCACCCGTGCATACCACTGACCACACTATTGCTCTCTCATTGAAACAAATGAATCCGCGTGATTTATACCACTAGTCACTATCAACTTTAGGTTCGTTCTCTGAATTAACAGCCGGTATTAGACAATTGCACATCCAATTATCTAACATCTATAACCCCCAGGCATTGATTAACACATCAGCATTTCACGAGAAATTACTGGCCATTCACCCCCGGGTGGCCAAAAATTATTCCGGGGCCCTTCACTACGGCGGGCCGCATCGCCTGTGTGGTGTCGGCGCGTTTAACCCCAAAATCAAATCAACGAATACAGCTCGACACCAACTAAACGCCAACGAATAGTTTGTTTCTTGTAAAATGATGTGGGACCAGTATTAGGCTCCTAAATATGCAACGTTTATACAACGTGAGTATGTTTTTGCAAGCAAACCAGTGTGGATGACAATTATGGTACGGAAGTGGCCCAAAAAAAGCTATATATAAGAACTTGAGTATGGAGCTCCAACACATTCCTCTGCACTTTATGAATAACGCCTACACTGTTGTCACGATGAAGCTAAATTATCTCCCTCAGCATACGCTGACACAAATGCGGAAGGTAACACGCAGACAACCAAAAGCGAGCATTCGTTTAAGACATAGTACCATAATTTTCTCAGCAGCGCCGCCTCTGAGATGTCGCAAGACGTCATCTCCCAGACGTTCAATTCCCACCAAACATAATTTTTCTTACAAACAGCACCGGCAGCAAGTCGAGACAGGCCAAACACGTATACAACCAACTGCGGCCACATCTCTAACCAGTGGCGTACCCTGACAGCATGGCGATATCCTCTCGTCGGCGGCCAAGTGGGAGTCCCGGCACGCTTCCGCCAGCAGTATTCCCCCGGTGGTGCAGATGGCGTTGTACTTGTGCAGCATCACCACTTTGGTCACCCCTTGCACCAGCGAGTACGTGGGGAACCAGCGGAGCAGGAAGAACCACGCGAAGAGGACAGAGGAGGATGCGCCCGTCACGTGGTAGCGCTGCACCATCGGGACAAACAGCTCCGTGCTCACGGAGCCCAGCAGGCCTGCGCACGGAGGGACCACACGTTGCACAATGGAACCGCACACGTTTTAACAGCGAGCTGTTTGAGCATGAGTTCTGTCCGTGCTGATCGTTGACAGAAAACTCCGGTCGGCGAAGTGGAGAGGAGGAAATGCTAGACAATGAAAAGTGAGGGAAAGTTGCGAGGTGGCAAGGAGCCAACGATCAGACATTTTCAGTGCTCGCCTCATGAAAAAAACTCATTGGCGTTATAAAACTGGTGACTGCCCGATTGCGCTATCGTCGCACCCGAGGAGCGCAGCATTGGTTTTGGGTTCGTAGCGCGGGCGTTGGCTTTGGACTTTGGCTGAGTTGAAGTGGACCTTGGCTTGGTAGTTTGGCAGTTTGGATTTTTGGACTTTATGAGCGTCGATTGTGGATTTTGATTTAAATCAGTTTGCATGAAAAAGATTCGCTTTTTAACCACCTTTCTTGATAAGAAAGGGGCAGACCTAAGAAAATACAAGTTGTTGATAGTGAAGACAACCGCCTCCGCTGTTTCCTCAGTCTTCACATCTGAATTGCGAAGGTGGCAGACCTTTTTTGTTAGCGGTGACCTTGAAATTTGTGTATGCGTTAAAATGTGGTTCAAAACTGAAATAGGCATCAAAGCGGCCGGCAGAATTGCCATGGACACGAACTCCTCCCGAAATCCAACCAAAGTCAAGCCAGAACAATTCGTCAACAACGCGTGGGTAAATTGTGGTGTTCCGTTTCCTTACTGGGCATACCTTTGGCAGCTGTTGCACACATTACTGCTGCGGCAATTAGCCCCTCTATTGAGTCGTTGTTGCTCAGGAAAGGTACTGTGGGTACCACCATGAAGCCTCGTTCAAGCGCAAGGTAATTTTACTTCCAGACAGTGAGCAGATCCCACCAGAAACGCGCACAATGGGCACCCCGGAAACGTGAGCGGGCGATTGACTTAAACAAAGCGGAGCCACAAAGCCGAGCCACAAAGCCGGCCCTGAGCACCGACTTTTCCAAAACTCCAGGTGGAATCTATAAACTAGCAGCAAATGAACCAACGACCTGTGGCCTCTAAAAATATAAACGTCGTCACTTGAAATTGCAAGCAGTTCCGTTGTCCCCAGTGCGCCAAGACCTCGATAAGTAAGTTTATAAATCCCAACGGATTTTTTCCTGCTACACCACCACGCATCAAATGAAACGCCTTTTGTCGGCCAGGTACCTCGCCTTACGTCGTTTACATCTGCGCAGTATAATCTGCAAAAGATGTGTTTTTTTCGAATTTGTCTACGTAAGCTTACCGGCGCGTTATGAATGAAGGCGCATTAGAGTAGTGCAAATACGGTATATGTTGCGCGAATCAGCATCATTGCACCACTAAAATTTTACCGTACATCTTTGTCAACTGTTCTTCAGTCGGCGTCACGCTAACCTCCCAAAGACAAGGCCGCAATAAAACGACTTTGTCTGTGCAACATTAGCGCAGTCAGCGCACCCAAGGTGGTACATCAAGTTTAACGTCGCAGTCACGTTTATATTGGTTTTTATCGATTCATTTATGGCAAACAAAGTGCGACTTGTAACGTCCACTCCGTCCCATGTGAGCTCCACTTACATAAATTCAATCACGATATCGGTTACATAGTTTTACACGACATCGGTTACACGACATCGGTTACATAGTTCTTAATATGAATCTGAAAGCTGAGTGGCTTAAATCCTGCAACGGCGGTATACTTGGAAGGTTACTGGATGATGAACAGCAGCGTGATGAACAGTCCGTTCGGAAAGTAGATGTACGGATGACGACGGTTCATGCATATAAATAGATTATCCTAAAGGGTCCATTAAGTTTGTATTATTCGAAAGATTTCGTGTTCTATGGTGCCACTAGCGCTTGTCCGGAAGCAAACGATGCTTTATTCACTGCGAAATTAATCAATTTAAGCTAAAATTTTGATTATCGCACCAAAACGTGTGTTTGAACGACGTTTGCAATGACACCATCAGAACAGGTCTTTCAGCAAAACTTGGTGTGGAGTGGAGACATGTGTACTATTAGTCAACCTAGATGGCGTCACCACACCAGGCTAAGCCGTTTTCTGCCCTTCGTTTGTTTGTGACCGTATTTAAGCCGGGCATGTTTTTGTTCTCAGAGAAAATAATCGTTTCGTGAAACATTGGGCTCGCTCGACAAATACAGTCACCCAAGACACAGTCGCTTGCGTAAATCGGCCAGTGTCGCCTGAGAAAACCTGAAAGCACCGCAGTGCTGTGCACCTAAACCAAGCATAGTGCGCGCAGTACCAACAGTAGTACATATCGGTAAGTACTTCTATGTTTACGTGTGCTTTCGTAACTTCCACTCTGTGTCCCACCATTCTTACTGATATAATAAAAAGAATGGGCCCTAAATTTCAGCCAAATAGATCGATCGGCCAGCTTATGAGCCCTGCCTAATTTGCGTTTGCTTTTGACGGCCTCCGCCAATCGCAGAGCATTCTGGTATGACATCATAGGTTCTGTTTCCGGAAATGAGCAAGTGGGTCGTGTTAAAGAACCGAGGCGGGGACCGCGGGACGTGGGTGATTCGTTTTAATGGCGGATGGAACTTTTCAATGATGGTGATAGTTAAGGGCAGCTGCTAATAGCCACCTCTTCCTCTTCTAATATTTTTAACATCCTCCGGCCGCGCGATTAGCATAGGAAGATGCTAAAACTAGTTTTCAGTGGCTATTTAGCGTCGCTCCCTTCGTTGCACCGAACAGCAAAGTTCATTAAAGTTCGTTAATCAGTCCATAATTCAAATCGATGTGTCCGTGGTAGCGGCACCGGAGCAGTCCATACTTCTGTTTCCACCTGTGTTTCCAGCGTCGGTGGCACAGTCGTTCTGGGGAATCAGACCGTCGTAAGCGGTGCGTCTTGAGCGTCGGTCGTCCTCGATAACCACGTAGCGGTTCCCGCGGGAGCATATTGCTGAATGCGCATCGGACAGCCTGTCGTGTGTTGGAGGAATTACTGTGCCGGTTGGGTCCTTTCGTACGGATGTTCATCGCACACCTTTCATTTCTCGTTTTTTCAATCAGACACCAGTCGGTCAGGTGCTTTGGGACAACCTTATTTCTGGTAGTTGGGTGTGCGCATAGCGGGGCCCCTGTGTTTCGCCGTTTCTGTGGTCTTTGTTTGAACGTCAGCGTCATCACATTTCCATGTTTCACCAGAGCCAGTAAAATTCTTTTCAAACCTTTGCTGCAGCAAAGGCGCCATCTCTCCGGCATCTCCATGGGTGTGACAGAGTTTCTTTTGTGGTTTCGATAACTCTGCTGAGCTTCATTATTCTGTGGTTTTTGTAGGCCTTCATTAGCTCTTTTCTTGCGCATTGATCTTGTTTTCTTCCCAGTAAAAGCTTGCACACAAGTTGGCTCTGCAGGTCCTTGCACAGCGTTATCATTAGTATGATTATTCGTCATTCTTGTTGCCGGTAATCGAAAACTTTCGTCGTTGGGGTTGCAGTCATCTGAGCGAGCAACAGGAACGGGGGCCTCCACTTGGTTATTCCTTGAACTAGTCCCTTGCTTGAAAGAAACAGCTTGTTTCCTAACTTCTGGCTGATGATGGAGTTCTTTCAGAGGCGTCGTCAAAGTGCTGTTTTCGTTCATAAGGTTACTGTTTTCCAAAGCCGATCCGTTGACATTTACGATACCATCCTGCTGTTTCAGGGCTATTGTAACGATTTCATCGGTAGAATACTTTTCCAATTCCGGGAACAATCGCTCCATTCTAAATTTGGTCAACAGGATAAGATCTTCGAATTCATAGGCGGCTTCATATTCTTTCTCTAAATCATCCAAGTCGAGAAGTACTTCAATCTCGCTGTCCAGCTTTTTTAATATCCTATGTTTTGTCATTAGGCTTTTCTTGAGCGAAAGAAGCTCACCGATTGATGGTGTCTCGGCATTCATCCGTGATTTTATGTCCTTGATCAGGGTAGTGGCGTCGTTGCGGATTAGGTTTCTTAGTTCGCGAAGGGCCTCCATGTCGATGCTCGGCGTCGTTAATATCTGTTGGTCGCCGAGATGAGTCATGGTAGGCGAGAAACCTAACCCGTTTCTTTCGTTGGTTCCCGGCAGGCGTCCGTTAAGAGTCCGTAGCGTTGTTGAGGCAGTCTGATCGTTGGTCGCTTGGCGAGGCCTCAATTGATCCTTGGGTAGTCGCGTCGGCCTGCGGTCCGTAGTCAGCGGTCACAATCTAGTCCCATCGTTGTGGTCACTCACGTCATCGTTGTGGGGCGGTGCGCACTCAGGTCTTCAACTGTATTATCCCTTGATCCTGGTCACGGCACCATTTTGTTGAAGAACCGAGGCGAGGACCGCGGGACGTGGGTGATTCGTTTTAATGGCGGATGGAACTTTTCAATGATGGTGATAGTTAAGGGCAGCTGCTAATAGCCACCTCTTCCTCTTCTAATATTTTTAACAGGTCGCATGGCCATTCCCTTTTTTCCTAATTATATAGCTTATTCGAGCGAAGCTTACGTTAACAGTGGTGTCAGCATGGCTCTAACGAGGCAGTCTTTCGAATGACCAAAACTTACATTTTGTCTTCATGACCCCTTTAAAGTGACCCTGCAACACTTCCGATAAACGCTTTCACTCCCTCCTTCCTGTCTGGAAACACTGCGAAAGCTATAGTCTCGCCACTACGAAGCGGCACTGCGTGATTTGGTCGTCGCAACGGATACGCCTTCCGTTTCTGCTTGGTGTTTGTGGCTTTCTTTTTAAAGTGGCTTTCCAATGCGTTCATAGCTGCAACTGAAGCAACGCCTGCCAAAAGCCGCTACACCGCCGTACGGATGTAATTCCAGCGGTCGAAGAACGCCAAGACAAGGAAGGAAAAAAAATCTAAAATCCTTTCAGCAGGTTTTAGAGTTCTCTGATGGGCATAGAGCGGTATTTTTGGCTGAGGCACTTTGCGCACCACTAATCTAAGTATTGGATGTGTTGGTTGAGCACATGCTGCCAGCATGTAAGATTTCGATAAGTTGAAAAAAGTGTTGAAGTGCCCTATTCGCGACTGCACCAATTCCCAGGGAACTGGGCAATTTGCCGGAAGTGTTTTCTGATTGACTTTCAATTTCGGAAACGTGCTTCCGGTTGACAAATGGGTTGTGTGTGGTGTCGTCATGTTGACGTTCCATGACGTTTACTGTCAACAGTTCTAATGTTTGCCTTATTATTCTTTACTGAAAGTGCATAATTCTTGGCCGGCAATAAAAGACTAGACTAAATGCACCCAACAGTGACAACGTAGGCCTGTCTTTGCAATTCAACAACAATGCTGCTTGTAATACCCGTCCTCTCTGTGACGGGTTGAGAAGGCGTGACGTAATTTAAACAGTTGGCGGGAACGAACACCTCACACATTGGCAACTTCGTCCTTCGTAAAAGTGACGTAATGTTACGTAACAGTTTGAAAATGGCGGCTGCTTTTGCCGCGAAATAGGGCAAAAAATTTCCCTGACCTTCGGCGCCGCGAAATGTCCGTGAATTTGCAGCAGGCGCAGTTTCGCATGACGCGTGGTTTAAAGCCTGTTTTCTACCTAAACGAACAATAGTTTAGACTGTTTACAAGTCAGCTATCACGGATCATACAAATGACATGCAGTATGTTGCTTTTATGTTTAGCAACAAATAAAAATTACTTGTTTTGCGTAACCGCAACGTAAGAGGGCAGTACAAGCCTCTCCATGACAAAGAGAACCCAATGAATGGCATTTGTCCACACTTCTCCTAGTAATGATGATGGTTGGGTGTTTATGGCGCACGGCCAACAAGGGCAAGGAGCGCCAAAACAGCGCTTTGGTGCGCCCCGCGGTGGTCAGGCATTGCGCTTCACTCCTGTTATGTGTCATACAAGCGATGGTCGCGGCCGTCTTTTTTTGTGATCACGCCATAAACTTGTAACATAGCAGCAGACGATAGCATGGCGGCGGTGGCGGCCGGGAAGGCGATAACGCAAAAAACCTAGCATTGAAGCAGAGAGCCCAACTATGTTACTTTCTGGTCATGACACTTCGCCATCACGCTATGGGAGAGCTTCGTACGCTGCCGCGCCGCGGCGTTGGTGTTGATCGAAGGGCAGCCGGGGGCGTGGTCAGGGCGCGTTTGGCAGGGAACGGACCACGGAGCAAGATAAAACAGACGCTCGCCGCCTTATCAGCAGTGCGCTTTAGCTTTACGTGTCGTGGGCCGCTCAGATGGACTTATCATTTTGTGAGTGGCGGAAAAATTTGGTGCGAACGGGCATGCTGCTACTGCGTTCCTGCCTGCCGGCACAGAACAGGGAGCTGCCGGTCTGGCTACAGAGCAGCGGCGGCCGCCCGATGCCCTCCGATCTGCGGTGGCGCCACTCGCGATAGCCTTTGTCCCCGTACGAAACTTGGCCGGGAGTTTCATGACCAGAGAAGCATTGAAGGACTCTGCTTAAAGCGATTGAAAGAAACAAATAGCTACAGTAAAAAATTGTTTGATGTTTTTTAGCTCAAGATCCGCCTTTCGGACGCTTTTGGATCAGCGTTACTCGATCGCCTTGTGGTGCTGACGCTAATTTTGACCTGCAGAAATGTGTTTCTCTTGCCAGCCTCAGCTACAGTCTTAATTTTTATAGTGCTTGCCAAGTGTGTTTATATCTTTTATTAGCAATATTTGATAACTTGGTTGCGATCTTTATGAGTGAAGCGTCAAATTACACTGTATTTTGTCATAGTTATATGTAGATCACGTCACTGATTGCTTACGTTGTGCTTACGCAAAAAAACAACGCGAATTTCCGGGTGCAGTCGAGTATAGGGGCGCTATTCTCGACTGCACAAATTGCCGGCAATTCGCCATGTTTTCCGGCAATTTGACGGAAGTCTTTTCTGATTGGCGATAGGCGGCTGCAAAGAGCCGCAAAGCCACGCCTCTGTGTCGACGTCACATGTCAAACGTACGCCGCGCTTTATCACGGCGACGGTACAACGGATCTGCGCGAGCGCGCGTATCCTCTCTGATATAGCGCTGCGCGCTCAATTTTGGTCACGTGCTTCCGGTTGACAAAGCGGTTCTGTGTGCTGTCGTCGCAGTTCTTTCATCGCAGTTGTTTCGGTAGTGATTACCCTTTATAGGTATTCAACGGAATTCAAAATATTTTCTCACAGGTGATCTTGTGGGCGAAAGCGTACTTAGTGCGCAGTTTCACGTTAACGACGTTCCGCGTCCATGCTTGCGAGCCATCGACCCTACCCCCAATGAAATGTAGGGGGAGTGAGTTCTAACACCAAATTGCACTAAAAATGTTTAGGGTCCTTGAAAGACCCTCTACAGTTTTCATGCCCGAATTCGACTCCTCGCTGTCTGCGAAACATCACTTTCCTGCAATGGATTTACTAGGTTCTTGAGAGGGCGGAAGTTTTAGCGATAAAGATGCCGATGGGCAAACAAGTTTTGCAACCGCATTGTGTCGAAAGTACTCGTGGAATGCGTCATCGTTTAAGGCTACAAAAGAGCTGTTATTGCATTTAGAACCTACTGATTGGATGGCGCGACGACAATGGTCCTGCAAGACGAGTGGGGAGCCTGCGAGACTTCATACCCACCACTAGATTAGCTGTTTTGTAGTCACCCGCGGAGAATGCTAGCAGCAATGCGTGACATCAAGCAAAACTTACCCCCAAGAAACAATACGAGTGCGAAGAAGCAGAAAGTCCAGGTTCGGCTGTGGAACGCTTCCGAGACGAGGTAGGCCAACGGTATGCTGGCAAAGGCGTTGGCAAGGAACAACGCCATGATGGCCACTGCGTAGAAAACGATATCACCGAACTGCATTCTATACTAACTCATGCACACAAAAACAAACCCGTGCAGCCTACTCCAGACCAACACTTAGCTGTACTTTATGCCTTTAAACATACGTAGGTTATTTCAAACTACGCGCCGGAAATGGTTCGAAGAAAACCAGAGCGTCAAGCAATATTTCACCGCCTCCTTAAAGCTACGTATCAGCGTTTTGTCCGTTCGTGAAGTGTTGTAACATGAAAGGCAAATTTCAGGTCGCTCACAAGGCCTAGCATTTTGTCAGCTGCTCCACAAAAGTTGACATCTATACATTGCTGTCACGACCACTGATTGATAGCGGCTCCATTTCTAAGAATTTCTCACTTGCTTTGGGAGAAGGTGCATTACCACGCAAGTGTGCGTAATCCTGATAGTCACGACATCCGGTTACCAAAAACATACCACGTGATCACCAACATAGTTTCGGATATCCCCGAGAAGAATTTTAAAGATAGACATTCCTGGGCTACCCTGAAGCTGACAATTTTGGTCTGTCTGCCTGTCTGTCTCTTTCTCTGTCTGTCTCTTTCTGTACGTGTGTCTGTCTGTCTGTCCGTATGTGTCTGTCTGTATGCGTCTGTCTGTCGGTCTGTCTGTGTCTGTCCGTCAGTCTGTCTGTGTCTGTCTGTCGGCCTGTCTATGTCTGCCTGTGTATGTCTGTCTGTGTCTGTCTGTGTGTGTGTCTGTCTGTGTCTGTCTGTTTTCTGTCGGTGTTGTCTGTCGAGTGTCTGTCTATCTGTGTTGTCTGTCTGTTGTCTATCTGTATGTAGTTGTCCATCTGTCCGTGTCTGTCTGTTGTCTGTCTGTCTGTTTCCATCTATCGTCTGTCTGTCTGTCCCTCAGTTGAGCCTTCCGGCCAAAAGTTAACGCATACTCGAACGAGAGGTTTACATAAGCAAATCTTTTACAAACCACTAGATCTGCAAACACGCTTTCTACCTGTCAACATCGTTCAGGAAAAAGAAAAAGTTAGGCATATTTGAGGCAGAACAACAATACATTAGTGGTTTTTGCAGTTTTATTTTATTAAATACAGATGGCTGCGTTATTAGCAACTTATCAAACTTATCAAAAATTGCTCTTTCAGCGTTACCGCAGCAGTAGTCGTCGTCCTTCACGACAATAAATTGATTGCAGAGCCCTTACGGTAGTAGATCGTTTCACTCCCGCTGTGGCTAAAGTACATGATGGCGGTCAGAAAATAGCTGGACCCGGCGGCCATGCAAAAGTCGAAGAGGAAGTGTCCCATCCAGTAGACGAAGCCCGACATGCCGGTCATGAGTTGCAGATGCTTGAGCCCGCTCTTCTGCTCGGTCATGGGTGCAACCACGTGACTCGCTGAGTACGAGCTCGCGGCAAGGGACAGGAAGAAGGAGTGGAACGCTTCGCGTGATCACGTTGCGCTCCGTGAACAGCTCCGTCTCGTGGCCCAGCCTCGTGCGACCTGCGTGAATTTGTTGCGGCACAATAGCTGCAGGTCCCGGACCTCCGCCATTGGGGGACTAGCCTCGACAAAGGCCAACGAGTTTTTTTTTTTGGCACAAGGTACGTTTTCACAGGCGAAATTCGTTTAAGAACCGACACAGTAGATCGACGAAAATGGTTCTAGGTCATAGGACGGCCGCTAGGGAGCCCGAGCATGCACACGCATTCCACAACTGCTCCGTGTACTTTTGACCATAAAACTGGAATTATCAATATACACGACATCGCTGGGTTGCACCGGCAAAGCAGCAAGGCTTCCAGTTCATCTGGGTACCAGCTACAAGGCCGTCGGAGCACCCAGCAGCCAAATAACAGCTGAAGACTGCCACGTTCGCCCAGTAGCCAGGCCTAACCAGGCCTGGCGCGCCACCATCGCACGCTGGCGGGCCAGCTGCGGATCGCCACAGCTGCTGCGCAAGTACTGTGGAAAATATCGCAGACGGTGAAAACATCGACCCGGTGGACCAAACCCAGCCTGTGTGGATCGCAGTGCGGCGGAAACAAGCCCACCAGACTGCTGAACTGAGTGCCATGCAGGCAAGTGCACAGGAAGGCCCATCGAGCTCTCTGCCAAACGGTAAGAAACGCCAGGCTCGTCGCGAGCCTCCGGCAGAACCTCTTCCCACAACTGACATCAAAATAATCCTGCGTCCGTGTGGTGGTCTCGCACTTACATAGGTCGCTCTAGCCACGCTAGCGTACATAATTCAAACACAGGCAGGGTCCCTAAAAATGAAGACCAAGTCCGCATACAACACGTGTCCAACTTTATCATCATAAGCACTCCAACCGAAGAACGTGCTGTGAAATACGCAAGCATAACCTCTCTCACGCTGAAGGGGAAGCAGTACGAGATTGCTGCGCACGTTGCCGCATCAACGAACACGGTGAAGGGATTAATATTAAATATACCGGATGACGACACCCCAGAGCAGGTTCTCAACAGCGTCTGCCAGAACAACCCCGGCCTGAAGATATTCGGAAGCTCCGAGACTCAATAACTCCAACATCACTCAGATACAATTCGACGGTATACCAAAGTCCCCCTACTGCGTTCGCTACCGTGCAGCGACCTATCGCTGAGAGCCGTTCCGCAGGAAGTCTGAGGGATGCGCAGCGTGTTGGCAGCCAGGCCACCACCGCGATGTGTTGCACAAGCGTCTTCACGGTGCCCTGTATTTGGGACTGTAAACGCGACCAAAAATCATCCGTATGTGCCGAAGTGCATCGTGTGCGCCGGACCACACCCAACAGGGGCTGTCGACTGCCCTAAACGATATCAACCGCGCCGTAAGCCAGTCACCTACGCACAAGCTGCGTCCCAAGCTCAAGATCCCAACGAAGACCCCTCCTCAGTCCTTCAAAACGCTGCACACCGCGGCCACAAGGGGCCTTCCTCAGGCAAACGAAAGCATTCCAAGGACACCCGGCAACAAGGGCCTCCTCACCGAGACGGCAGCCGGAAACACAGGTGAGCTGCCCAGGCGCACCTCCCAACTGCTCGATACAACATTCTTCGCTTTTCTCCTGTTCGAAACCACTCAAACAGACATCTTAAAGGAGTTGCAATCGATTCACGCCGAGATCAACTTATTGCTCGCAAGAAAATGCTGCACTTAAACGTGTGAAGCTAAAGAAACAGGCAAGCTGCCCTCAGGTAGATGCATCTTAGAACTCCACGTCACCGCCACCAAAACGGAGGGCAACATCTGACGCTCCTGCCGCTCCAAAAGGATCTTCTAACATGGAGGAACGCCTGGCCTCCTTCGAAAGTACGTGTAGACAGGCACTCTCCGAGCAAAAAGAGGTGTAAATTAACCTCCACCAAAACCTCATGCTTAATCAGGCTGTCATGCAGGCTACAATCGAAGCTCTGTAAACCGCAACTTAAAATTACTTTCAGGGAATGGCAACCACTTTCAATGCCGCTGTAGCTAGTCAAGCAATCCCGCAACCAATGTATGATCAGGTGAATGGCAAGGCACAGTGAAACCCTCAAAGTCTGCCAGTAGAATTGCCGGGGTTCCGGCAGGAAACGTCCCAACCTACGAATGCTGCTAACGACAGAAGCGGAAGCTCCCTCGGTAATTGCCCTCCAGGAGGCAGGCCCAAACGTTAAACTTTTCTCGGATATCAATCGTTCCAGTCTTCGAATAACCCATACACGGCTACCCTGGTCCGAAGAAACATCCCGGCAAACAGGTTGCAGTTCGACAGCGTAGACATACCACATGATCTGGTGGTTCTATACCCCCAAATGCGCACTGCCTCTCGACTGTACGTCCTGAATGTTTTTAGCGGACCCCGCACTCACACCCACATCTTTAAGCATCTCTTTAGCTTGGCCGTAAGACAGCACAAGAAGCCCACTAATAATAGCAGGGGACTTTAATGAGCCCCACAAAGCATGTGGCTATAACGGGAGCACCCGAAAAGGCCGTCTTCTCTGGGAGCACGTGCAGTCCCTCCGGTTAACAGTTGAATCGAACCCCTCCATACCCACTCGAATTGGTAACAGCGTGCAGAAAGATACTGCACAAGACCTCACTCTCACTAGCAGGGTAAGAAAGGCACAGTGGAGCTGCACGGACCGCTCGTTAGGAAGCGACCACTACATCATTCAACTTAGTATCTCTCGTTCCTCAAACTTCAAACCGCGCTTGAGACAGCAGCATCTAACCAACTGGGATGAATTTAGGCAAACCCGCACTCAATGGGACCCTCCGGACATTAACGCGAATACACTACAGAGCTTGGTGGACCAAATAGAGGATAAACGTAAGCACGACCAACTGCTAGAACCCGAGATACCCGCAGAAATAGCTGACACCCACCTGCACCATAGGTCTGCATACAAGAGTATACAGCGCAAACGGAAATTCAATAAACGTAACCGCCACCTTCGACGAAAACTAGCGCAACTTGAACAACCATTCGAAACACACGCCACAGAGCTTGCTCAAGGCCGATGGGGACAACTCTGTGACCAAAGGAAAGGGAACCTGAGTATGTGCCGCACATGGTCCTTACTAAGACACTTGCTGGACCCCGTATAATCTAAAACAGTGCAAAAAATCGTCTGACACAAATCATTCAGAGCTACCCGGGAACGAACCACCAGCTCCTAGAGCGAACCAAAACGCTTTACATAGCGAATGGTACGAGAGTCACTCTACCTCCTTATCAGGGAAAAGAAAACGCAGACAAAGATGTAATAGAAGCGGTATTTCAAGCAGCCCTTCTTCACCTCCGCCAAGGGTCGGCACCCGGCACGGATGGCATAACTAACAAAATGCTTCGCAATTTAGATGACCTATCTATTTACCACCTCACTCAGTATTTCAACTATTATTGGACCAACGGTACCTTACCCCCCCCCCCCCTGGAAGCACGCGAAAATTTCTCTTATTCCAAAACGGGGCAAGCCTCTTACTCTCGACCATGTACGTCCAATTTCCTTTACCTCGTGTGTGGGCAAAGTATTGGAGCATGAATTCATGCACGATTGGTCAAGTACCTGGCCAAGACGGGCGCCCTCCCCATTACCATGATAGGCTTCCGGGCGGGACTGTCTAGTCAAGATGTGCACCTGCAGTTATTTCATATATATTACGCCACCCTGAAAGGTTGACGCGGCAGTCATTCTCACACTAGACCTTACTAAGGCATTCAATAGAGTGTCCCATGCGGCCATACTAAATGTCGTGGAATCCATAGCTCCAGGCCAACGCACATATAACTACGTTAGAAGTTTCCTCCCGTACGTCCATACTCAACTAGGTGACATCACGTCAGAGGTCACTACAGTCAATAGGCATACCCCAGGGAGCAGTCCTTTCCCCAGTGCTATTTAATCTCGCTATGCTTAATATACCACGTAAATTGGATCAGGTCCCAAACCTGCCTCTACGCCGGCAAAGGGTTACCTTTGGGCGTCGAGAGGCAGTGACGCTTCAATAGAAAGTACCCTGAAGAGAGGAGCCCAAATTGTCCATCGATGAGGAAAGTATGGAAGGTTAGGATGCTCTCAAGCTTAATCAGAACTTCTCGTGCTCCCAGAAAAGCGAGTCTCCCAGCCACCCTTAAACATACCAATCCGTACTGGCGAAACGGATGTACCGACTGTACCCAGCATAAAGATATTGGGGTTAATTATCCAGAGCAATCGTCCCAGCACTCGCTTCATGGCGCAACTCACTGCTGAAGTGAACCAAACAATAAGACTAATACGGCTGTAGCAGCCCGGAATAAAGGATCTCAAGAAGCTGAAGAATCCGAATAATCCAAACATCTGTAATCAGCCATTTACATACCCGCTACCATACTTTAATCCACCCCGATCGAACTGAACAAGGTAAATTGCCTTATTCGTAAAGTCTACAAGACAGCCCTACAAATACCCCACAGCACTTCAACTGCCAGATTAGAACAGTTGGGCGTCTACAATACAGCTGAGAAATACAGCCACAGGCTCAATCAGCTATCGCGACCGACGGCATCCCCTACCGGCCAACAAATCATGCACAGACTGAATCTGCGAGCCCCGCTAACTGCTAATACCAGTGTCCCCATCCCCCATGAAATTCACGCTCAACTCCTTATTCGCCCTGTCCCGCGAGATATGCACCCGGTACACAATCAAAAGCGCAGAGAACAACGAGCCCAAACTCTAACTGAGAAGTACCCAATAAACCCAAGCAGGGTGTACGTGGACGCGGCCGACTATAGGCACCACGACGCGTATGCTGTGACGGCTCTATATGACCCCAACGTTCCACCCATCAATTCCCTTACTGTGCGCACCCGCAATACGGCAATGGTAGAATAGGCGGCTATTGCGCTGGCACTAGCTCACCGGCCAACCCCTGCAATCATAATTTCAGATAAGAAAATGGCCATCAAAAACTTCGCCAAAGGGACTATTTCCCTTCAAATTCTCGTACAAAACCTCCTAAAAACCGCATCTCGGACATGCAGACCCAGAAGAGTCTCGCGGAAAGAGCTGGTCACCGGCACGCTGCGGCTGTCGGTCACCGAACGCACTTAACCAGGCTTTGAATAAAGTCTCTCTCTCTCTCTCTCTCTCTCTCTCTCTCTCTCTCTCTCTCTCTCTCTCTCTCTCTCTCTCTCTCTCTCTCTTCTCTCTCTCTCTCTCTCTCTCTCTCTCTCTCTCTCTCTCTCTCTCTCTCTCTCTCTCTCTCGGTCATATAAACTAAGAAAGCTTCGCTAGCTGCCTTGGGGTTTCTAACTGCGGAACTCTTGTTTCGAAAGGTGCGTGTGACAGGGCTAATCCGAGGTGGTCTGAAAACCACACTCAGCATGTAAGAAGGCGCACATTCTATTCGAAAGCGTTGAGAATAATTAACCGGTGCATTAAGAGCTTGCTAGGACCACCCTGACTGGTCGTGTTCTGTGAGCGAGGTTGCAAGAACACAAATATTGATTGATGGTAGGGTTCAACGCGCCGACGCAGCGCAGGCGATGAGGCGCGCCGTAGTGGAGGGCTCCGGATTAATTTTGACCACCTGGGGATCTTTAACGTGCGCCGAAATTTCATACACAGGGCGTTTTTGCTTTTCGCCTCCATCTGAAAAGCGGCCACCGCGGCCGGGAATGGAACCCGTGACCTCGTGCTCAGCAGCGCAACGCCTTAGCCAATGAGCCACCGCGGCGGGTACAACACATATTCAGCGGCAGCGTTTGAACACCATTGACCCGGTGATACTCATGTCGGCTGCTGCTGACGTTCACATCTTGCCTCGTGAAGCCATTGTCAAGCAGTCATCAACTATACGCATCGGTTCAGTCGTTGAGTTCAACACGTTTGTGCTTCCGAGTCATTGTCATGACGCTCTAATTCGAGCATTTTTTGTTGTTTCGCGTTAGCATTAACAATTCGGTAGCCATCAACGGAGCTCAAGAGAAAATGTGCGGGTACGTTTTTCAAAATTAACCAATGAGGGATTTGGGGCTTAAATTTCCGACTAAGTGCCACTGACATTTTGAAGCCATTGTCCGGCCGTTTAACAAAACTAGAGCTTTGAGATACCGGTGCGCCGTTAAGCTGGGACTTTGGAGGGCAGTTTTGGGACAACGCATGCAAGTTCTTACTCCTAAAGAGTGGCAGCGTGGAGCGAACGCGCTTCCGGTACTGAGTCTCCTACATATCATCGAAACAGCGCAAGAGCATCAGTATTAGCTCCACAGCGTAAACACATGCAGTGGTGCCGATCGGCCACCAGCCCCCGCTCAGTGAACTGTTCTTCGGTCCACTCTGGCTCTCCAGCGATATACACGTGCTTCAGGAATTTGAGAGACCTCGTCAGTGGGCACTACGTCTAGACGTAAAGTCGTATTTATTCAATTCCAGCCGTTTCAGAATGCAAGGAGGACTCTTTCCAGGGTGGGTTTAAGGCCTTGAAGAATGCGTGTTTTTTTTTTGTCTTGCACCCTGCCGCCTCACACTCATCCTCCTTGTTCATATTTAAGATCCCTAATGTCCTACATCCCCCAGATCACGATTCCTCTCCTCCGGAGGAAGGAGAAGGACCAGACGTTTATTAAAAACAGACCTTTTGGTGTCACTGATCGGTGCGGTTCCTAGTCCAGGACTCCACTGAGTCTGGCCTTCTCCCAGGCCAGGTTGACTAGGTGGAGCTAATTTTTCACGCTCGAGCTGGCCAGGGCTGCCACCCCACGGCTCGTTTTTTCTCTGGTGCTGTGTGTTCACGCCAATTGCTGTTGTACTCCCAGGTGATGTGGTAGAGTGTGGGAGTGCTGCTGGAGGTTGGACATTCTCGGCGGTATTTTCCTGAGTAAATGAGGCTATACCTGTGGAGGTTTGGAAAAGTATTTGTTTGAATCTGTCTCCAGGAGGTGGCTTCCATTGCGTTCAACTTTTTGTGAGGGGCTGGTAAAGTGCCCTGGCTGCCCTGAGTGTTTCCTGTCTTTCCCTGTAGCCGCTGGGAAGTGGGGTGAAAAGCGGCGTGCTGTCACCCGCCCGGTTCGCCAATTCTCGGGCAGAGGTGCTAGCCGCTTTGTTCCCCGCCAATGCCCCGTGGCCGGAGATCCGGGTAAATCTGTGTGTTCCATGGGGTCTTCCCTTGATCTTGTTCAGTATGTTTGCTGCCGCTCGTGGTATTCTTCCTTTAACGCAGTCGTAAGAAGAAGGCGTGCACGCGCCGTCCATTGTCCTCCGCCCTATGCATCTTTTAGGTGAACTCACCTGCGGGAAGGGAGAGCCTGCCGTGTACTCGCTCGTATTCGATCTTCTCGCTCAGGCTGTCGTTGAGGGAGAGCGAGTTGACGAGCGTGATGGCCGAGTCCTTCTTGCCCGTGCAGTCCCTGAGCATCGCCGTGTGGAACATGTTCACCACCAGGGCGGCGCTGTGCGGACACTGGCCGTTGAACCACAGGAACACCGGCAGCTTGCCACCGCTGCGAACGAAGCATGCTACGTGTTTTCTTTTCATTGTTCCTACACTGTCCATGCACTATGCACTGCGTGATTACGCTCGTCCCGTGGCACTGTCTTTTCTTCTGACCCCGTCTAGTGCGCTTTTTACCACGTCGAAGTGGTTTATTTATTTATTTATTTATTTATTTATTACAGATACTTTCAGGGCCCATAGGGCACAACAGAAAGGAGTGGTAAACTTAAAAGAATACAATGTGCAGTTTTACGACAATGGATTGTTTGAGATGCGCGTACGACAACAATGAATGTACACTGTTTACACAACAGCAAAATAATACACAATCTCCTATGACATTCTACGAGCAAAAGGTGTTATGTACAGCAGTTTTGAAAAGGGTTGTATCAGTAATGGATGCTATGGCGGCAGGGAGGTGGTTCCACTGTACACTCGTTTTAGGAATAAATGAGTCATTGTATACGTTAGTACGACAAGACGGCAAGCCGACTTTGCAACTATGGTCCGCTCGAGATGAATATAGCGAGGCGGGGTCATAAGTTGTTCTTTTAAGGTAGGGTTATGGTGATATATTTTGTGAAATAAACACAGACGAGAACATCTACGGCGCACTGACAGGTCAGGGAGGTTAACCGTTTTTTTCATTGACGAAACGCTGGCAGTACGTGAATAGGACGATAAGATGTAGCGAGCGGCACGATTTTGAATTGATTCCAGACAATGAATGAGCGTGACCTGATGAGGATCCCATAATGCGCACGCGTACTCTAATTTGGAACGGACAAGCGTTTTGTAAAGATTAAGTTAAGGGAGGTAGAAACGGTTGAAAAATTTCGGCGTAAGTAGCCCAGCATGCGGTTAGCATTGCTTACAACGTATTCAATGTGGGTATTCCAAGAAAGGTCATTAGAAATGTGAACACCTAGGTACTTATAGCAATTAACAGAGAGCAAGGGAACGTTATCTAGGAAATACAGGCAAGCATTGGTTTTAACAGTAGGGCGAGATATTTTGCATACTTTTGCACTTAGAAACACTTAATTGCATACACCAGTTATTGCACCATTTAGTAACGCTGTTAAGGTCATTTTGAAGATTTTGAACGTCAGAGGAGTTAGAAATTTTGTTATAAATTACACAATCATCCGCAAACAATTTTATCGATGAGAATTTAACACAGTCGGGCAAATTGTTAATAAATATCAGAAAGAGTAGAGGCCCTAACACCGATCCTTGCGGAACACCAGATGTTACATCACAGGTAGAAGACGTGCAGTCATTAGCGAAAACATATTGAGTTCGGTTAGACAGGAAGTCTGTAATCCATGCAAGTACTAGAGGGTCAAGGTTTAGTTGGCCGAGCTTGAAAATTAATAGGCTGTGAGGGACTGAGTCAAAAGCTTTAGCGAAATCAATAAATATGCAGTGAGTTTGAAATCCAAGGTCGTTATTTGCAAAAAGGTCATTAGTAAAGGCTACAAGTTGAGTTTCACATGAGAATGTTTTTTGAAAGCCATGTTGAGAAGAAGTGAAAAATGAATTCGACTCAAGGTATTCAACCAGTTGTGAATATATTATATGTTCAAGGAGTTTGCAGGGTATGCTTGTAAGAGAGATGGGACGGTAGTTTTCGGGAGAATGTACATCACCGGATTTATGAACGGGAACCACCTTCCCCCCCTTCCAGTCACGAGGCAATGCACCACAACGCAGCGACTGCTGAAAAATTTCTGACAGAATAATAGAGGAGTAGACAATAGTGCACTTGAGCATTTTCGCGTTAATACAATCAGGTCCAGGAGAGGAGAAAACTTTATGTTTACTAATTAATGCTTCAATGCCAACAGAGTCGACAAAAACAGGATCCATTGGTAAAAAATCCGATAAAATTAAAGGTGGGGTACATACAGGATGGGTAGAATTGAACACTGCAGCAAAGGTGTTATTTAGAATTGTACAGCACTGCTTTGGAGGGACCGGAGCGTTTGAATGATGCAACTGAATGAGGTTCCTTTTGGTGCCGCTAATAGTGTTCCAAAATTTTCGCGGGTTCGTCCGTAATAGCACCGGTAATGTGTCATTAAAGAACGTTTTTTTTCGCGCTTGCGACCGATTTGTTAAATTCATTATTAATGGTGTGATAAGTGCGCCAATCGTCAGCTCGGTTTGTTAGTTTTGCGCGACGAAATGAACGTTTCTTCCTGTTACGCAAGCGTTTAAGCGAGCTATTGAACCAAGGCGAGCTAGGATTAGTTATTATAGTTCTCTTCGGTACATATCGATCGATTAGCGCTAAGAGTTTATCCTTGTACAGCGACCAGTTTTCGTCAACTGTGCGTGCTGAAAAGCCATGGAAATAAGTTTGTAGAAACAACTCTAATTCGGCTGTTATTGAGGTAACGTCGGCTCTGCCATAATCTTGTATTTGTTTGTGAACTTTCCTACAGGGGACCTGGGCTTTCATATTAAACTGGAGGATGGAATGATCGCTTATTCCTGGCATATGCGTGATAGTAGAGATTAATTCCGGTGTAGAAGCAAGAATTAGGTCTAAGATGTTAGCTGTGGAGCCTGTAGATCGAGTAGGTATGTGAACAAGTTGCGTGAGGTTAAAATCGCAGCATAGGTTTACAAATTCCATGCACTCAGATGAGTTGTGTTTAACAACTACAGAATCATGGTGCCATATTATATCCGGGAAGTTAAAGTCTCCTAATATAAGAAGTGGTGACTTGGGATATCTAATGATCAGTTTGTTCAGAACATCGTGAAAGTCATTGCAAAAGGTTCGAGCGGCACTGGTTGGTCTGTAGCAAACGCAAATAATGAATTCGCGACTAGCAATGTGCACCCGCACACAAACAAGTTCTAACGACGAGACAACCGGTATTACATGTGAAACAAGCACTTCGTTAACAGCAATAAGAACGCCCCCTCCTGAACGAATGTCTCTGTCGTATCTATAAAAACAGTACGCTTTTTCGCAGTTCAATATTTCATTGTTCCTAATTTTCGCCGAAAGCCACGTTTCAGTCAAGATAACAGTATCGGCTGAACACGAATCAACAGAGCTAGACAGTGCAATAGATTTGTTCAGGACACTTCGAGAATTTGTAAAGAAAACAGAGGCATGGTTAATATTGCGCACAGAAGGTAGCTACGAAGGACCGGGACGAACAGGGCTAGAACTGGGGATATTGTTATATGCCACAGGCGCGGTTCGGGGGGACTCAATTTCGCACACAGTTCGGTGGCTGCGCAGTAAGTATATACCTTTTTGTCATGGTCAGTTTATTGAACCGAAGGGAGTAAGCCTGTCCGCTTGCTTTGGCAAATTCAAGTAACTTCTTACGCGAATGGCGCGATTCTCGGCAGAAATCTTCCCCGATTGAGATGTTCGAACCATTTAGCTTAGCTTTTTGAGCCAGAATGCCGCCCTTGGTCTTAAATGATGCGAATTTAACTATAATTGGCCTGGTTTTATTCCGTACGAATGGTCCTAACCTATGGGCTCGATCGATCTCGTCACCCTTGAGCTGAATTTGGAAGTGGCGAGATAATAGGTCACAAATTAGTTTTTCAGAGTCTTCCCACGTTTCCTGCTGATTATCCGAAATTCCATAAAAAAGCAAGTTATCTCGCCTAGAACGGTCTTCTAGTTCGCTAAGCCGTGAAGTTAGTGCAAGGGATTCGCTTTTTATGGCTTCGTTGACGATTTGCGGAATGTCTGCGGCAGATGGAGCACTTTCAAGGTTCTCAATGGCCGATTCTACCGTGGCTAGCCTCGTAGTAAGGTCAGACACTCTTTGAGCTAGCGCCTCCTGATTCTGCCTTAAATCAGTGAGAACGCCCATAACCTCAGCATGGCGAGTATCTTGATTAGCAGAAAGAGCACGAATTGCAGCAAGTAATTCATTATGCTTTTGGTCAGGGTTTTCATCAGTCATACCAGGGTTGACCTCAATGTCGCCGCCAAGCAGTAACAACTTCACAACGAATACACAATCGCAAAAACTCTGAACTGCTACACTTGGGCACGGCAGCAGCAGCAAACAAACACTGTTCGAACGTTTACAATGTAGTGAAGGTGCGTTACCCACCTGCACAAAAAAGAAGAGTGGATTGTTGAGCGACGACCGCATGGCTGCCGCTCTTCCGTGCCCACTGAAGGTAGCAGGGTGTGCGCTGCTGCTTATATGCTCCCGGCTTGTAGCTTACGAACTTAAACTTACGAACTTAAACCGTTTTAGCATCGTTTAAGTAAGGCCTACGGCTCCCGTTTTTCAGACTCCGAAATTTTAAAAATCTGCTCGCGGTGAGCCATGGTAAACTCGACAGGCAAAAAGAGCCAAGATTGCATGCTCCACCTGAAGATATTAAGTCATGCCACACACGCGCGCTTCGGTATAAATTCGAGTGAAATAAACCTGGCGGGGTTTTGAAAAGTGTTTTCCAACAAGCAGCGCGCTATCAGAAAAGGGAGAAACGACACAATACGCTGCCTCCTGGTTTTTGGCAGCAAGAAAACAGTGCCTTCCGACTAGCCGCTACGCCTGATGAACTTGTGCCCGAAGTAACCACAGCAGTGAGGAAACGTGCACGGCGCCCTCTGCGCACCTTTTGTTCAGGAGGCTGACACCGAATTGGTAGTGGCGGATGTAGTCGTAGACGTTCCCCTGCTCTGCCCAGAAGAGTAGCTCGCGATCCACATTGATGGTCTTTGGTGAGAAGGTCTGAACGCCGTGATCGGCCATCGTGGGGAGCACTACACTGTGGCCGAACGGCTTGCTGCGAGGAGAAGACGACGAGAGAAACCAGAGCTTGAAACCGGACTAGTTGGTTTTTTACTCGGAACATTGCTGGCGCTGGGCGGGACAAGGACGACGAATTACACACAAATGAAGCGCAAAAATGAAGTGCGCTTAATTTTTGTGTAATTCGTCGTCCTTGTCCCGCCTAGCGCCAGCAATGTTCCGGGCGAGAGAAAAGCACTTCTTGCAAGCATTGAGCTCGCTGTTACTTCGCGTTCAGCATTCGTTTAAAATGAGCCGCGATCTATACCTGGACTCTTAAAGAGAATTTTCGCTGTCTATAACTAAGCCCTCACACCATAGCATAAACACAAGAAAAGCACCCTTTGAAAGCGTGTTATAAATTACAAAAGAAAACTTGTAGTAAATGAGTGTTTTCATGTGTATTTTCTAGGGTGTACGTACATCTGTTCATTCTACTATAGACCCGATAAAAAGGGGCTTGTTGTGTTTTGCAATGGTGTAAGGGTGTTTTACAGATAAAAATCACGCTTAAGGATGTAACCCATTTTACAGTGCAAGAAAACCACAAAGTGACTCATCGCGTCGTGACCTGTTTTTAGGCGGCGGCAGTACACCCATTTTCTCGAACACTACTAGCACTTCCAGGCCACATGAACGTCAGGATTGATGAAACCATAGAACAGCTCGGCTCATTCATTGCTACGTAAGATTACCACTCAAATTTTGCGCATCCTTGAAATATTCTGGCTCAAATTAAGAAAAACGGGTGGAGCAGTTGCGAATCACAAGAACTTTTTCGCACTGACCTAACGACGTCAGAGGGATGACTAACACCGATTGGTGGCCACCGTATAAAGCTACCGCTAGCAAAGATGATTGTTCATTTGTTTCGGTGCCCCAGCTTCTGTTCGAGCACACTACTTGAAAGATACAGCGCGGAGTTATCGCAATGACTGCTGTGATTATGGGTGCCTCTCCAATGGCATCACTGTAGTAGGAATTAGGAATCAGGGAAATCGGAAATTTGACAATGTATCTTTCTATTTCTGGTTTTTATTGTTTTTTTGTGTGTAAGAAGAGCGCCGTTTTTGGCCTCAGTTGAGCTAGTTTTCAAGTGGTTAAGACGTCTGGCGTAATTCCACACGCCGCAGCTACACCTGGGATAT
Source organism: Haemaphysalis longicornis (assembly GCA_013339765.2). NCBI lineage: Eukaryota > Metazoa > Arthropoda > Arachnida > Ixodida > Ixodidae > Haemaphysalis > Haemaphysalis longicornis. The sequence continues at coordinate 95,026,978 of CM023449.1, read as the reverse complement.
CAGGTGCCAGGTAGTGGAGGATTACAGATTAATTTGAACCACCTGGAGATATTCACTGTGCACTGGTACATCTTTACAGCGACGTCTTCGTGTTTCGTCTCCGTCAGGAACGTGGCCGCCGGGTCCAGGATTAAGCCCAGGTCCTTTGAGTTATCACCTCGCTTTTAAAAGTACACCAAGGACGTGGCTTTTCGTCATGGCCTCTTAAGGTGCAGTACCATGTAGTAGCAAGTTGGCTTACGAATGCCAAAGAACCAACAACGGATATTTTTCTACACGGCTGTTCGTGACGTCACAAATCTTGAATGGTAAAAGTCAATAGACAGACCTTGCCTCGCCATTTTTCTGAAAGATAAAGCAAGGTGGGACATCTGTATGCCAAATAAATGTATCTGGCACGTCCTTTTTTAGCGGGAATTTTTTTAAACAGAAAAAAATCTATCAACTAATAAGCTGCAGGATAGGCTGTCTTGTGTGCGGTACGCTTTGTTTTTACTATGATTTCGCTGAAATATTTAACCTCAACGTCTGTGCGCAATCATAACGGTTACGCTGGTGAACCAGAAAGTGTAGCGTAGCTAGTTTCCGATACCGCAGATATGCAAAACAGTCCGGGTGGCAAAGTTTTATTCTATTCCCTCAATCGGCTGCGTTATTGGGGGGGGGGGGGGGGGGGGGGGGGGCACCAATTTTTCTTCCTTAGCAGTACACTGTGCACATCGGCACAAATTTTTGCCGTTAATCCGCGGCCAACCCTGACAGAAAAGCTCAATCGAGTCCGTGACATCAAGCGTAGCAGAACAGCGACTTCAAGCGCCGCCATGGTGGCCGAGAGCCAGAGAAGAAAAAAATGGCTGCCTCTTCTAGCTTCGCTGCAAATGGCGACAAAAGACAATAGCCGTCTACAGCCGCTGCGCGTAACTGTTATGAATTTATGTTACGTTTAAAATGTGACCAATGCTGTCTTTTACTGAATATTGTTTGCAGGAATGACGTATACTCCCACACTTATTATTCCAAGGCTTTGCGATATAAACGTCTCGTTCGAGAATTCTTTTTCCTTTTATCCGGACGGATGAATCAAGGGACGGACGGACGGACAGACAGACAGACAGACAGACAGACAGACAGACAGACAGACAGACAGACAGACAGACAGACATACAGACAGACCACAATTTCCGCGTTTAAGTAGCACAAAGAGAGGCTATCGGCTTAAAAAGGGGAGACCGGAACCTCGCGTTATCGACGACCTCCACAAATCCTTGCGTCTTCGTATCGTCCGAAGAACGTCCGTAGCACGTAGGTGGCGTTGTTCCTGGGCGCAGCTCGTGCGGGCAGGAAGTGGTGCTCGCACAGCGCCAGCATCACCAGGGAGGCAGCCGGGAGGAGCACGCTCAGGGACTTGGTCCACCACACGCGCCTCCACATCAGGGCTCGCTTGAGGAACAGGGCGCAGAGCACGGACCACACGTCGGCCTCCGAGCCACGCGCAGAGCACAGCTGCTTCAGGGCGTCCGCCTCTGTGGGGAAATTTGTGCCCGAGACGCTGAAAGCCTAACACGATGACGGTAAAATGATGGTGGTTTCGTTATTGTGACGGAAGGCAAACTTGAGCTCTCAGGATGCTCTACACTGTAAAATGGTTTGGACTTTAACTAACACCTTTGCACCCCAGTAAAAAAACGAAACACTTTGAAAGGGTTATTAGGATATCTAACACCCTCACAGCCTGCGGAGAACACAAGAAAACACGCTTTTACATTGTGTGTTGTTGTTTATAAAACCTTTTACAAGAGTGTTCTTTTTTTGCTGTGGCGTAACATTGTAAAAAGGGTGTAAAATCATTTTACATTGTAGCGTTAAGCTACAAGAGAGAATACGAGTTAGTTAACTATACGACAATCTTCTCAGGAAGCATAAGAAACCACGTGTTAGAATTTTAGACCTAAAGAGAGTGAGTTCCTTTGATGAAATCCGAATACGTAGCCACGTTCACTCATCGAATGGGCAGGCCTAGCGGGTCTTCTCTGTAGCTGTGTTGCTTATTTCCTGTGATTGCTTTTCGCACCCTCACAGTGCAGTCTGAAAGGTATTGGCGGTCTTCATGTCTAAACGTGTATCTTTAGATCAGCCATCGCAGCTACAATTGAACCACATCGATGAGTTCCTAATTTCGTGCGGCGTTTTCTTCGCGGATATGTTCGTTATCGTCAGCAACCCACACCTATTTATGCCCGCTGTAGGAATAAGGTGCCTGAGTTTCCTTTCAAGCTATTCAGGAATAATTTTCACCTTCCTGCTCAGGAAGTCATTATTGGCAGTACGGATTGGTTGTGTAACCTGCTTTAAATAGTGGAGCTTTCCAAAAATTAATTGTATGAGACCGTTTGCCGAATGTCTCCCGGACCACACAAGTTTAACGTCGGATTTATTTTTCTCGTGGCTGAGGTCAGCTTTGAAGCCTGCCAAATATAGTCAGTCATCCACCTTAAAAAGCACTTCTTTAGCTACGATAAAGCTAAGCATACATATGTGTCAATGAGACACTTATTGCTTTACACTAAAAATGAAAAGAAAATTTCTATGTCAATACGTAGCATGCCCTTAAAGGGCCCGAGAATCCAAAATACAAGTTCGGTTTATTAACAGGGTTTTTTATCCCGATAACAACAATAGCAAATTTATCGCGAACTTCAAACAAATAACGAACGTAATAAAGAAAACATGTCAACCAGTGACGACTACCCTGACACATTCCGGCAACTTTTTGATTACTCAACGCAGAAATTTGGGCTAGTTGGGGATATGACTTCGACATGGTAAAAAGCGCACCAGACGAGGACAGAAGAAGAGACAGTTATACGGGACGAGCGCTACACATCAACTGAGGAAAGCCTCAGTTTTTTATTGCGTCACAGAATCTTGTATGTTCTTCCTCCGACCTAACCATCGCCAAAAAAACACGTCTGTGCGATTGCAGCAGGGAATCTACTTCCGTTCCATAATATAACCTAACTGCTAATGCGGAATTAACACACTGATAAAAATGTTTTTAGTTTGGGCCCATAACACGTCATTCCCCAGTCGAAAATGACAAGAAAAATTTCGGTGGTTTGTCGTATTTTTGCGTGTCGTACTGTCGTCTTGCCATATTCATGTCGTGTCGCGATTCTGATGTTCTGTCGTGTGTCGTGTTCCTGTCCTGATTTTGATGTTCCGTAGTGTCGAGTTCCTGTCTTGTCGTGATCCTGATGTCCCATCAGTAGCACATTGTTTGAATGTTATTGCCCATTGCGAAGAGTGGCTTCAATGGCTGTCGTTTGTGACTACGCGAATGTTTGTTGTTGAGAAATTTGACTTTGTCGTTACGACAGAAATGTGTGTCGTAATAATAGATAGCTTTGTCATAACAACAGGACTTCTGCTGTCACAGCAAAGCTTTTTGTCGTACAACAGAAATTCTTGCTAGGTTCCTGCGGTATTCCTGTTATGATTTTAGCCTGCGTCCTGGGCACATTACGTCACTATGGCCAGTCATCTTCGAGTTTCCCAACCTTTATGACTTCTTTTCGAGTAAAAATTGTTCTTCGTAGATGAAATAGGGGTGACTGAGCTACCAAGGGCTAGTTCTTTCGAAGAGAGCAGCGTTGTATTTTTTCTTCCTGGCCATATTAACGAGCCACGAAGACAAGACACACCTTTGTTTATTTTGAGGGAACTGATTTTCACTACCTGATTTGGCTCAATTCCAGCCACAAAAGACGATTTTCAACCAATAAACGTGAGAAGTGCCGCAAACTGTCAAATTTCGCGCTACAGTGACGTGTTATGAGCAAGAGTGAAATGCTATGGGTCAGCACAAAAAACAGTTATCACTTCACGTTACATTCCAGTGATACCATTAAACGGATGCCTCTTCGGTCAATCGTCCCATCACGTTTCATAGTGATGGTTCAGGTTGATGGCCGCCAATCAGACAAGCAAAATTATGTGACGACATCAAAAAGTTGCCGGAAAGTGAATGGGGTGACGCCACGGCTTCGCATGTTTCTTTATACATCCATCTATTGTTCTAACTCTGCGAAAAAATTGGGTAGCATTGTTAATTGAACAAAGTAGTCTTTTCAATCAACCCGACCTGTATTATGTCTTTTTTGCTCTTCTAAAGGGACCTTGCAACACTTCCGATAAACGCTTTCACTCTTTCCTTCGCAATGGGAAAGATATAGACCTTTGTATTTTCTTCGTCATGGGAGCTTTCATTTTATCAGTGAGCTGTCCAAACGACCCCACAATGGGCGCAGTCGGCAGGGAGATGTAACTGCGCATGTGCAACACAGCCCAGAACATGATCTCATAATATTAAATATTGACGGATGAAAAGGTTTATTGTTATCGCCAGCCCGAATCGTCACTGCGCAATTTGCTCGTCGCAGCAGATACGCCTTCCGTTTCTGCTTTCCTTTTGTGGCTTTCGCCTTAAAGCCGCTATCGAATGCGTTCATTGCTTAAACTGAAAGAAATCCGGCAAACAGCCGCTGCACCGCGGTAATGACGTAATTCTAGCGGCCGAAGAACGCCAAGACCGGGAAAGAGAGACAAATCTTTTGAGCAAGTTCCAAAGTTATCTGATGGGCATGTAGCAGTAGTTTACGGCTGTGGTATTTTGTGACCCCGTATTCGGTGTACTGAATGTTTAGTTTGACTACGTTCTGAAAGCATTTAGGATTTCGACCTCTTTAAGCGGAAGTTTACACCTGGGAGTGACGAGTTTCCAGCAAGTAACGAACGTACTCGCAGCCACAAACCAAGCCGCCATTATCGTGAAAGAACTGGGTGGCGAGATGGAAAACCGCCAAGGGCGCTTACAAATTTCAGCTATGAAAATGTGTGTTTATGAAGTCTATGCAAAAAAAATCATCCCTGAGTGTTTACTCATCTTCACCGATAGAAATACTGTGTTCCTCTTTTTCGTCCCACCTTCAACCGCCTTCGCAGTATCCATGACTGTCGGCACCGTTGCACCTTGAGCGTCCCCAGCGTCGGGTGTCTCCTTCACCGCCGTGCGGTGCGCCAGTCTACGAAAATAGAAGGCAAGAGATCTTAATTAAACCAGCCAGGCCAGTTCCCATTCTTAGTATTACATTGGCCCATTCTGGAGCCATTCTGGACCCATTCTGGAGACGAAATAAAGAAGAAAATATCTAAATACGTACGACACGTACAGTAAGCTCTTAAACAAGAGTGCGCTATTCGGCAGCCTGCCATTTCTATAACACCATGGAAAGATACTCAAGAAAAGCCGTAGACGACGGAAATTAAGACTGAGTATTTTAGCCACACAAATTTGATTTGAAATTGCCATGTTTATCGTCTGTAATCTGACCTTTTCTTTATCGTCTTGTACGTCGGAGGTGTTGAAGTGCTAAGAAAGGAAAGAGAGTAGCTGCGTGCCACTTGAAAGCACTCAAATAGAGTTTTGAAACACGAAAATTATCTCATTCTTCTTTTCGCAAGATTGAGACTTCACTAAGATTTCCCAGAAGTAGCACAAAAGCAGCTCAAACCAACATGCCACCGGACTCACTTGACGAAAATGTCTTCCAGCGAGCAGGAACTGAGGCGCATGTGCATGATGCCGAGGCTGTTCCGCATCTTCTCCAGGGTATGGAGCATGGAGGCCATGTTCTTGATGTTCTGCAGAGGAGTTGGGTCCGGGCCACGAAAAATGGCAGGGGCGAACACAGGGAAATGCAAACCTTCCCATAACCTGAACTCTACTGATCACGGGAGACACCCAACATGCACGGTTATGACCACCTCACAAACGTAAGAATTACAGGGACCCTGCAACACTTTCGATAAGCGCTTCTACGCTTTCCTTCGCGTATGGAACCACTGCGAAAGCTATAGTTATCGCCAGCACGGAGCGGCACTACGTGATTTGCTCGTCGCACCAGATACGCCTTCCATTTCTGCTTTGGGTTTGTGTCCTTTTTTTTTTTAAGTTTCCATCGAAAAGCGTTCATTTCTGCAACTGAAGGAAAACCGGCCAACAGTAGCTACATGGCCTAGTGATGTAATTCGAGCCGTCGAAGAACGTCAAGACCGGGAAAGAGAGAAAAGTCTTTTGAGCGAATTTACACGATATCTGGTGTTCACAGAGGAGTAAGTTTTGGCTGAGGTACTTTGCGACCCCCTAATCTAAGTTCTGAGTGTGTTGGGTGACTACGCTGTGCAAGTACATAAGATTTCGAAAAAAATTGAAAAAAGTGTTGCAGGGTCCATTTAAAGTGAAGAAGCCACCTAAGCAACGCTGATGATAGAGCATGTGGAAGCATCAGTTCCCCATTTTCGGACGGGTTCTCTCAATCATCATCATTATAATCGTTCCCCCTTCGCACGTGTTTCTTCCTCCGCACCTTCTTAGGCGATATTCCGTTCCCCTGTGCGCACAAGTCCGAATTTCCCGTAGGCACCCAGTGCCATCTGCAGCTTCGCTTGCAACAATCCTTCTATTCTTTTATGCAACTGCTAAGAAAGTCCCGCTGATCTTCCCGAGTAGCCTATGGGTGGAAACGTGGGTTTTGGAACAAACGGCCGGGTTCGAGCCGCAGCAGTATTTTTTTAACACGAAAGTGTTTTGTGCCAGGGCTCACAAACCCCACCGACGTCATATCCGTCACAGATATGATATCACCAGAAAACGTTAGGTTGTGAAATGTTAGGTTTCGAGCCCGCGATCGCTAACGCTCTACCGACTCAGCCATGAAGTCATTCCCTGGGAGCTGTACGAACGCTCCTTATGTCATTCCCTCTAACTTGTCCATTACGATGGTGCTGCCGTCTAGGAGAGGCGAAGCGAAGTAGTGCGTCATGACGCTAATGAGCGCCGATAGTTGGCGCCTCGATAGGGCAGCGTGTAGCAACGGAAGCTGCTGTGTTTACCCGTCCGCCTCCTATGTGGAAGGCCGCTCAGCTTGTGGAATGCCGCCGCCGCGCGTTCCACAAGCTGAGCTCGTCGCAACGAAGGGTATGGCGTACACGCCACGGAGTAGGACCACTGTGGTCGCACCTTTGCATAAGCGACCCGCCAGCAGGACGTCGCTCGCCAAGCACACCCACAAGACTGCTGCCGAAACGCAAATCATGATCCTTTCACTGTAGCGTACTGTGACTTCACCAAACGATTCACTGACAACCATTTCGGTTTTGTTGGCATGGTTTGCGAGTACCTGGGGTTTCAATCGGATTTACGCGATGCCCCCGGGCGTGTAATCCAGTATCTAATGTTGATGCGTCTAACGCTTCCATGCCGATTAAATATAAATAGCCATGTGCAAGTTCATATCGATGCACAATAAACATTCAAATGCTCCTGTGAAGACAGATTTTACTTTCGTGTTTTACCGATACCTATGAAAGAGGGATCAACCACATTTTTTTCAAGACCCATGATTTTTTTCTTGTAGCAAATCTTAGCTCAATTCTGCGCATTTCTTCGTAACTAAGGATGGCCTGGTATCTTTTACGGCGGTTTAGACGTGGGGCGAGGCATATAAGCCTTTTTAATTAACGTTTTGCACCGCACCGGAATTGCTGGGCACCTGTCAAGGAACGGAAGATCTCCCGTCTTATCCCACTCTCCCTTTCCCCAAAGCTAATACGCCATCTCTTTTGTAATAGAGTTTAATAAATTCAATTTTCCCGGGTTCGTACTGCCTGGGAACCATCTGCTGGTAATGAGTTAGACGTTTTGTTTATCTAGTTTTTGTTGTGCTCAGAGCAGCTCCAGCTGTAATATTTCGTTTGAAGTGCACAGCACATTAGGAGCTTGTATTCGTAGCTCGCTCGCTGGACCCAAGTAGAGCCCCACGGTGTACCGTCGTAGCGGCGTCCAATTGATGCTTCGAAAACCAAGCGGTTATTATAGTCATAACCATTCGGAACTCGTGAACCGCTGGACCTTCTCATACATCTCCCCGTTGCTTAGCGCAAAGATAACTTCAAGCTCATTTGAGGCAAAATGTGTGTATAACCGGCAGTTCTCGCGTTCATTCAGTTACGAACGCTCGTTGGGTTGTCTTTTACGATAGTAAATTAAAAAAGTCCCACCTCCCCTCGCGGGAACCCCTGTGTAGATGCGACGCATCACGTTGCAGCGTTGGACAGCGGAGGAACGGCGCTGGAACGATGGAGCGGAGCGGCGCAGGCACCGCGTTTTATAGCGCGCATAACGGTGAGGGGACGCGCCGGCGCCAGTGCGTCTGCCGCGGCTATGACGCAACACAATCCAACACAATCCACTTTAATCCAATCCAATCCAAGCCAAGCCAAGCCAATCCAAGCCAATCTAATCGAATCCAATCCAATGTCCCTCGCGAGCAATGCTCGCGAGCTATGCTCGCGAGAGAGTGTTCGCTATCGGAGAGGAGAGGGGATGAGCGGCGGAGAGCGAAGCTGGCGCGGCGAGGAGAATGGGCGAGGGGTGGACGCCGACCAACGACGACGACGCCGACGCCTGATGCAGGGACAAGGCGTGTGAATGAGATGCATTCGCATCTAAAAGCGACCACGCAAAAAAAAAAACAAAAAAAAACGGCGCGTTCGAAATGACGCAGGAAGGCTCCAGCCGCGCAAGAAAAAAAAAATCATGCTTTCGACGCGAAACAGCTCCACCATACAATATTAAATAAAACACAAAAACAACAGACCTCCCGCTGGCGCAGTTTCAGGCCAAGGGGGGGGGGGGGGGGGCGATCACTGGGAAGGCGGGAAATTTGAATTGCATTGGAGAAACCTCTGTTCCAGTTACTAAAAGAGGAGTGAGACGGGGCGGCGAAGAGCGTGATGGGTGGTAGCAGTGAGCGGATAACGGCGCTACGGCCCATTAGGGCGAATCACTGCTCTACACTTCCGACAGCTTTCATATTGAGTGGAAAGGATATAATTTTTTTAGTTTGCTTTCATCTCACCTCTCTTGGCGGCCGTTTTTACCGGTTGTTTGTATTTTTTTATATCATAAGCCCCTATACAAGGACTGAAAGAACACTAGTACTGCCAGTTATGCGCTTTAGTTTAGATTCAAATTTGACAAAAGTTGCCTTTGCGCTGAACAATGAGGAAATATATGAGACCTACCAGAAGCATTGCCTCAATATACTTCGCCTTCAAGATGACTAAAGACGATAGTCTTTCTTGGGCTACTTAAACGCAGAATTTTGGTCTGTCTGTCTCTGTCTCTGTCTCTGTCTGTCTGTCTGTCTGTCTGTCTCAATTCAGACAGCCGGCCAAAGTGAAGCAGATGCTGCGCAGTAGACTTATATACTCACAGCCAAATCTAAACATTTAAGTCCGGTGACAGTGTTCATACTTGACAGCATTGCTGAACAAGAAGACGATATTTGCAAATAAAAGGCCGCAAATCAATACATAAGTGATATTTGCAGTGTTCCTTTATTAAAAATTTCATGGATGCTTGATTTTTGCGATAGCAAATGAAATACTACATCAACTGCAGAAAACCGTCATCTGCTGTTGTCAGCGCTACCTCCTGGCGGCCTTTAAGATATCAAACGGCAATAGCAACGAAATCTTCCACTAGATGGTATCCAAGTTCCGTTTGGAACGCTTGTGGAGTAGTACAACGTGGTTCTATAAACGTTGTAGTAGGGTGCCTCAATTCACGCGCGTGTCTGCCATACGGCAGCGCTGACACCCAGGCACCCGACTCGGAGCAGTGGAAAGCGGTAAATTTAAATCGACTTGTGCAAACCTCTAGCCTGTTATCTTGGTAGAAGCGAGACGGGAGAGGAACAGCATGAGAGGTGAGCGGGAAAGAAAAGGGAGGCCTTTACTTGGCAGGGGCACCAGTCGACTGCTGTCTTCCTTCGACATTTGCAATGAAAGGAGCAGATGCGCGGCCAATTTTCATCCTGCGTTTAATTATTAGAGCACTCGACAATTTCGTGTTTATGCGTCGGCCATTTTCTGTGCCGTTTGTTTTCCGGGGACCCCGGAATATTGACCGACGTGTACTTTACGCATGAAAAACGGCTTCCACCCATTTCTGGCGCCCGATACACCGTGAAGCATACTCAGCTCAAACAGTTTCTCAAAACTTGAACGCAAAGACTGCTTGATTGGACCAGGCCGCGGGTGTAAGCGTGGGTCTCTGTGCGAGGGCGGCGAATCTTCTCACCGTAGCTGTGACCGTCAGGTTGAAGACGGCCTCCAGGCAAGTGACCCGCACGGGCTCAACCGGTCCCATGTGCTGCTGGACGATGCGCGTCACGCGTTCCGCCCTGCATGAGGCCAGTTTGCCGTTCGCACTTTAAGGGACGACTGAGGCAAAGTATATGTTTGGTCCATTAAAGCGGCCATTCTGGCAAAACACAACTTTGGTCCATTCGATAGATTGCCTCGTTAGAATCATACTGAGACAACTTTTAACGTAAACTTCGCTGAAATAAGCTTTATAATTATGAAAAAAGGAAACGCCATGCGACTCACTAGCTCAGTTCCCGCAACAGAACGTATGATGTCATACTGCTAAAGTGTGCTATTGGCTGAGGCTGGCAAAAGCAAACGCAAGTTATGCAGGCATTATAATATTGCAGCACAAGCTATTTTTGCTTAAATGTAATGTATATATTCATTTAATAGAAGCAATAATTGTGGGGTAAACATGGAAGTTATGAAAGTACACGTAAAGATGCATGTACGTACCAGAGCGCGCTGTTGGTGGTACTGCGCACCCTAGGCCTGTTATAGCTGCACAGCAGTATGGAGCTTTCGGGTTTTATGACTCGATACGGGCCGATTGGCGCAAGCGACATCGTCTTACGCGGCACTGTCATGTATGCCCCATGTTTCACAAAAAGCCACGTGCAAATACGGTCAAAAACAAAACAAAGACGGGCAAAGGTAAGTTACGGTATGGTGGCGTTATCTGGAAGGATTGATAGTAAACAAGGCTTTGTAGTCGTCTCAAATCCTAGTGCCGCATTCTGGTTCGCTTGAAGACCCTTTTTTATGACATCATGGCAGACATAAATGATTGCAGACGACCCCGAGAAACACGATTTGGCGGGAGAATCAAAATTTTAACAAAAATTGATGAATTCTTAGTGACTAAAGCATCGTTTGGTGCCGGACAAGCTCTGGGGGCACTATAAAACACCAAATCTCTCGAATAAAACAAACCTGTACTGTCTTCATGGCCCCTTTAAAGAGACTGCTTTGTCTCGATAAAAACGATACCGATTTTATCGGAAACTTCGAACAAGTGATGGAGATAACAAGGAACACAGATGAACCAGTGGCGACTGCGCGATCGATTTCCGGTGATTCCTGTATGACGTCACCGAATCTTGTTTGTGCGATTGGCGCACGCCGGCCTACGCCATGACTGGGAGATTGATGTAGGGCCTCAAGTTCCGCTTTACTGTATCACTGGAATGTCAACGTGCTGCTAAACTCTGATAATTATGACTTAGTGGGGGCATATGTTACGTCACCCGTGCCCATATTGTGTCACTGGAGTGTGAAATTAGAAAGTTTCTTCAATATTCCTTGCACTTTTTCGGGTAACAGAACGTCTTCTGTTGCTGGAGTGGAGCTGAGTGCGTTCCCAAAAGCTGTTTCTTTCAAACTGAACAAATGTGTAGCTTGTTATCATGGACTGTCTAAAATACGGCTTCGCCGCAAAACGGGGGCCCCCTTGTCGCCTGCGTGCGCAACATCGATGAAAGAATTCGCGTATTCAGCTTACACGGAAGCACTCAAAACAGTGGGCTGAATCATACATACAAAGAGCGAGGGATTCTTGGCGCGGCCGCGAGCTGCCCTGATGGTATAACATGCGTCAGCACCCCTACGCGGCCCGTGTTGCATCCTTACCGTTTCCGGAAGCCCGACGCATTTCTCGTTGAGAGCCGTCAACATATTTAAACGATTCCCCGGTCATTTTTAACAACTTGTGCTAAAGACACAAGCCGAGAAGGGTGGCTTCTCGGTCCATTATTAAGTTTGACTACGCGAAATGAAAAATATGCGGGATACGATGCTAGATGACGGTTGCGTTCATATACGTACCGCGTACACACGCAAAGGAATAATTGCCCCTTCGCATCTTATAGAGTGAATTTTAGATGCGACTGCATCTCATTCACTAGCCTTGTCCCTCCATACAGCGTTGTTGTTGTCCGTCCACACCCCTCCCCCATTCTCCTCGCCGCGCGAGCTGCGCTCTCCGCCGCTCACCCCCTCTACTCTCCGATAGCGAAAACTCTCTCGCGAGGGGCATTGGATTGGATTCGATTGGGTTGGCTTGGCTTGGCTTGGCTTGGCTTGGCTTGGCTTGGCTTGGATTGGATTGGATTTGGATTGGATTGGATTAAAGTGGATTGTGTTGGATTGTTTTGCGTCATAGCCGTGCCACGTTGCGTCAAAGCCGCGGTCGTTCCAGCACCGACGTTCCGATTTCGGGCACGTGCATAGACTTGATCTTCGCTACAAATTGCACGGTGGTCCCGTTATTTCACCATCCACTACCCGTACACTTCAGCGACCACAAGGCCGTCATCGTTAACGTTACGCCGCGTGTTAAATAAAGAATACATCAAACGCGTTCCTCACACGTTTCACGCAATAAGAGAATCAACCCAACGGAAACACCAAGTGAACCCCCAAGATGCGTCGCATCTCCACAGGGTTCCCCTCGCGGGAAGGTGGGGTAATTTCTTTTTTTTTTTTTTGCTTATCAAGAGGGACCAGGGCCCGTCACGCTACTCGGCTATCTTGTCTTAGAAAAACCATTTATTAGAGCGAGAAGTCTATATATTTCGCCAAACGCGAAAAGTGATCGTCGTCGACGTCAACACGACTGGTACCAAAATGACTTCCGCTCGAAAGCGAATAGAAACGTTTGGGCTTGTTTGGGGTTTCAATCGGGACCCTCCAGAGTGTGAAGCCAGTGGTTTACCGCCGCGCTAATTAGACAACCTGCCATGGAGATAAGAAGAGCTGTTCATGTTGGATGAAGATATAATGACAGGTGATCGCAGTTAATTGCAAGGTGATTAATGGTTATTCAATGATTGAACATGATAATTAGTTACGTGGGATTACTGTTAGTTACAATGTATTAGGTGTTTTAAGACCATTGATGGTGTACTAAGATGAATGATATGAATTTGTGATCGGTTAGCCATTGACAGTTAAAGATTAATAAGATGGGATATAAGTAGATTAAGAGTAAGTCGGACAAAGTTAGCTGGATTAAGAAGAATTACGGTAGATTGCGTCGGTATTTCGATTAAGACTAAGATTTAGATTAAGATTAACCAAGATAGAATGTTGTAAGGTGGATTAAGCTTGGATTTAGCGGCTGTGGATGGGATTAAGATGTATCGATTAGGATGAACTCGGATAGATTTAGTTTGACTAAGGTAGGAACTGAGTTAACGTGAATTGAGATGAGTTAGGCTAGACTAAGGTGGGTTAAGCTGAATTAAGATTCATTAATACCTGTTTAAGTTTGATGGTGGAATAAAGTAGCCTAAAGGCTTAGGATGAATCAAGCACCGTAAAAACTGGTTAGGGTGCATATAAACGGTAGCCGTCTAATAGTACGCCAGGCACAGTCATTAACGCACGTAAGCAGCCCTAAACATCCCAACTATTTTATCTTACCCTTCTCTAGTGAGAAGATTTGTCCTGGTGCACTCATTCCGTTATCTCTCAAGGTTATCCTTCACTGTCGTATTTCTTGCCGTATAACAAACATTTCTTTTCTGTTAATTTATTACAACCATTGAATATTTTATCTTTTGCGGAAAAGGGGAGCACGCTCCGCTCCTTAGTGCACTGAAGGGCGTGTCATGATGAGTGTGATGAAGACAACGGAGCACCGTTACGCATACATGCAGACAATTTTTTCGACGGAGTTCGACGACGTAGTTAGAATCGCACCTGAAGCTTCGCATCGTGGTGAGCCGCAGGTAGCAGCCGACGCCGAAGCGCGTCTTGAGCCAGCCTGGGGAGCCGGCGCAGACGACGCGGCCCTGGTTCATGATTACGAGCCGGTGGGCGAGCATCTCGGCGTCCTCGACGCTCGACGTAGTCACCAGCACGGCGCTGTACTTGGCCACGTCCTCCAGGGTGAGCCACATGCTCCGGCGGTGCCTCTCGTCCATCAGCCTCGTCGGCTCGTCGAAGATCATGAGCCGCGCCTGCGGGCGTCAACAAACTTGAACAAAGCCAGCGGGCGGGGCTTTTAACGAAGCTGTTTGTGTCTCAACTAGAAAATGCGTCCATTTTTGTAACGCTTGAAGTGCCACACTTTCGCCGCTATTACGGCCGTACGGCCATCATACCTTGATATCATCATCATCATCATCATTACCAGCCTATCTACGCCCACTGCAGGGCAAAGGCCTCTTCCATTAATCTCCAATTATCCCGGTCCTGCGCTAACTGCGACCAATTCATCCCCGGAAACTTCTTGATCTCATTTGCCCATCTAACTTTCTGCCGCCCCCTGCAACGCTTGCCTTCTCTAGGGATCCACTCTGTTACCCTTAATGACAAACTGTTTCCTTGCCTTCGCATTACATGCCCTGCCCACACCCATTTCTTCTTTTTATTTCTACTAATATGTTCTTAACGCGCGTTTGTTCCCTGACCCACTTCGCTCTCTTCTTGTCGCGTAATGTTACACCTATCATCTTCCGTTCTATTGCTGGCTGAGTCGTCCTCAATTCAAATTGTACCCTTTCAGTGAGCCTCCAAGTTTCTGCCCCGTAGGTGAGTACCGGTAAGATGCCGCTGTCATACACATTCTTCTTCAGGGACAATGGTAGGTAGGCTGCCATTCATTATCTGAGAATGCCTGCCGAATGCACTCCACCCCATTCTTACCCTTGTCGTCTTGTACCGGGTTGAAGCAGCAGGGAACAAACGAGAAGTTTCAAATGAAATGGGAACAGGCGAAATGGGAAAGGGCGAAAAGGGAAGGTCGTTTTGCGCCGGATTGAAACGGGAGGGAACAAGCGGGAAGGATGAAATGGGAATGGGTTCAAACGGGAACCTCCCATGCTTGTAGTGAGGAGCACGATGGTACCCATGCATATGACTACTACTACTACTAGCACAGTGCAAAGCAACGACAGAACATGTAAATAAATGAGTGGTGATGTGACCTTCAGTGCTCACGGATAAAAAAAATCGTGCAGACTCGCTATGGTTCAAGCCTTGCGCAACATCGTGCAAGCTTCGCCAGTTCAGCTGGTGCAAGCCTACACTCATGAGGATGACATCGCATCCATCGTCTTCTCGGGGAGGGCCCCGCGAAGATGACGACGACCTCTTCGATGCATATGACGACGAATACTAGCACCGCAACTATGCAAATAAACAATGATACTAACACATAGCCATTAGTCCGGCAATGCTCAACAGCATCGTCATTCAACTCTTGCACGTGAGTGCAGGCTTCAGTGAATTTTTTCGCTAAGGCCACTGCACCAAGGTCGTGCCCGACGCCTGGCTCGGTGACGCCGGACGGTCACCGCGAGGCACGCGCTCACGTGCGCTGGTGGGTTTCTGTCTACGGCGGACGGGTTTGTGTCGGCAGACAGCTTTACTGTTAAAAAATGAAGGAAGCTCGCGTTAACCCGTAAGACGAAGGTAGCAAAGCTGTGCGCTACTTTCACGACCATCACGACCATTTAAGTCCACGATTGCAGCCGATTTCCATGTTCGCTGCTGCAACGCCCTTTACTCCACCATCGTTGCTATATGAGTGAGCTTTTTTTTTTTCTTTTTTGAAGTGATAATCATTCGACATCACCTTGGAGGGGCGTACGCTATGACGCGTAATTCTGGTTCTGAGCAAGTGTTGCCACGATTACAACGAACGCTGGAGGTGTTTTCTTTTTTTTATTTTTTTTACCAATGCGCAGTATTCTTTGCCTGTTACCCTCCCAGCCCGGACCGCGTAAAGCCCCGCATTTCCACAATAATGCAGATTTCGCGAAATTTTCACCTGTAATTGTTGTAATAGCGTAAATGGAGATACGTTGTCGAACAAATTTTTTAAAAAACTAAAAAATAAGAAAAGTGCAAATATTACGGAAAATGTTGAACCGTGTAACGCCCTGGATTTCCACAATAACGCATATTTTGCGAACGTTCAACCTGTAATCGTTATAATAGCGTAAATAAAGATAATTGGTAGAACAAAATTATAACGAGACATCAAGAAAATTCATAAAAATTACCGAAATGGCAAATGATACGACGCATGGCATTTTCACAATAATGCAGATTTCGCGAAAGTTTCACTTGTAATCATCATATGGAGATAATTTTAGGGTGGAACGAAATTTTGAAAAACAAGAAAAATAAAAAAATTAAGGAAGCTCACACTAATGCGTAAGACTTGAAGGTATCGAAGCTGCACGCAACTGTAGCGTGTTTCCTCTTTTTCGCCTAAAGGTGTTGTTTAAGCCTGGCCGTTGTACGAGCGATCACAGCTGGAGCCTGGATGTTCGTCTTCCTCAATCACCCACGGCTGTGGGCCGCAAGTGCCTTCCTGGCCTTACTCCGTGGCGTGCGCTTATCGCTGCGGCGGTGGCCTCCTCGCCTTCCTTCGCCAGGTGGCTACACGGGA
The DNA here is from genome assembly GCA_013339765.2 of Haemaphysalis longicornis. NCBI lineage: Eukaryota > Metazoa > Arthropoda > Arachnida > Ixodida > Ixodidae > Haemaphysalis > Haemaphysalis longicornis. The sequence continues at coordinate 95,010,300 of CM023449.1, read as the reverse complement.
CCCGCGCACGTCTCCGTTCCCTATTCGCCTATCTCTCCCTTGCCCCATTATATCTCTCCCCTCCATCGGGCCACTGTGCCGCGCCGGGCGCCTGCGGAAGGGGGTGTGGTTTCACCTCTAGTTCTCAAGGTTAAAACTGGTCACCTCGCGAGGGCTGCCCGATATAGCGAGGTGTTGCTTTTCGCTACAATATTTGAAAATGTGGATTAGTTCCAACCGTATAACGCCCTGCATTTCCGCAACAATCCATATTTCGCGAAAGTTCCACATGTAATCGTTATGAGAGCGTAAATGGAGACAATTGGACGAAAAAAATTTTGGGAAAATAATAAACAAACAAAAATTTTGTAAATAGCAATCCGTATAACGCCCTGCATTTCCACAATGATGCAGATTTTGCGAAAGTTCCACCTGTAATCGTTAGAATAGCGTAAATGGATATAACTGGCGAACAAAATTTTGAAAAAATAATAAACAAACAAACAAATACTGAACATAGCAAACCGTGCAACGCCCTGCATTTCCAAATAAAGCATATTTTGCGAAAGTTCCACTTGGAATCGTTATATTAGCGTAAATGAAGATAATCGGTTGAAAAAAAATTTGAACACAAAAAATAAGAAAAATATAAAATACGCAAATGGCGAATCGTGTAAGGCCTTGCCTTTCAGCAATAATGCACTAATCGCAAAATTTCCTAATGTAATCGTTTTAATTGCGTAAATGCAGATAATTGGTCGTGCAGGATTTAGAAAACCAAGAAATCTGGCTGTAAAGAACTCACCCTGAAGACACGCGGCAAAAAAATGCTACGCTTTAGTAGACAATTCTCTTATTTTTTTGTCAATCTTGGCCAGTCTCTTTAATTGGGTGTGCTTGCAGCTTGACAAACATCCGGCGGGGGCGCTGGACGGTCATGGCGAGGCACACGCTCATGTGCTCGTGGACCCGCCGCGGTGGCTCAGTGGCTAAGGCGTTGCGCTGCTGGGCACGAGGTCGCGGGTTCGATTCCCGGCCGCGGCGGCCGCTTTTATGATGGAGGCGAAAAGCAAAAACGCCCGTGTGTACGAGATTTCGGCGCACGTTAAAGATCCCCAGGTGGTCAAAATTAATCCGGAGCCCTCCACTACGGCGCGCCTCATCGCCTGCGTTGCGTCGGCGCGTTAAACCCCACAATCAATCAATCAATCATGTGCTCGTGCTCACGTGCGCTCGGCATTTTCCTACTAATTTTAACTGCGGAGACGAAAAAATGGCGGCACCTTACCTCAGCTAACCTTGGATATGTAAAGCAAAAGCTTATTCAATCCGGTTGAGTTCGTTTCGCTTGGTTAACCTTTGATGTTGCTGTATTGCCGACCGCGGTTCAAAATCGTTCGGTCACGTGCAATGATCACTGAAGAAGGCACGGCCCCGCCTTCATTCACGGCGAACGCGGCGTTTCTCTTCGCCAAGCGCAAGACGAGTCACGTAGCCCGAGACGACCCAGCGGCGCATGCGTGGAAGGCTGCGGGGTTTGTCGGCTGCCTATCAGGCGAGCGGCCGCACCCGACGCGCCTGCCGCCGCTAGTTTAATAGGTGACGGGTAAAAAGCGCAAAGGCTCATGGGAGCGTCGTCTGCTACCGCCACTTCCGGTTCGAGATCTCTCCTGCCCTCCCGTACGTCTACGTGCGCCGGCGGATGTCAGGCGCGTGCGTGCGTGTTGTTTATCTGTCACAGGGTGCTTACCTGTCAGATAAACTCCTAGTAGGGTCAATCGTTATTTATGAAATTCCCGATGCATGAGCGTTTTTTTCCCGATGGAAACAGATAAACAACAAGCGCACACGCGCGTGAAAGCCGACGGCGTACGGGAGGCCAGGAGAGCTCCCGAACCGGAAGTGGCGGCTCTCCGAGGGAGAAAACAATGCACCCATGAGCCTTTGCGCTTTTTACCCGTCACCTATTGAACGGGACTGAAAACGGGGCCTTGTGCGCAGTGCCGAAAGCGGGCCCAGCGAATCACGCGATGCGCTCCGAGGGGTGTGTCGCAGGGGCTGTGTCTGCGGTCACAAGGTGAACTTGCGCATCCGCGTCAGAACCGCTGGACGAAAGTAGTAAAGCTTTGCTTTACTAACGAGTTGCAAAACAGCTTCGCTGATAAAATAAGTACGAAGAGAGTGCGCAAGAGAGTTAAGAAGAAGAGCGGGAAAGGGAAGAGCAAGAAGGCGGAGGGGGATGTAAAAAAGAAGAGAACGAGTGAGAGGAGTGTAGGAAGAGGTGGTGCGCTCACCTGCTTGACGCGACACATGGCGATGGCCATGCACAGGGATGTGCGTAGCCGCGGTGAGAGCTGGGCCACGAGACAGTCCTTGTAAGGCTCCATCCTGACCGCATTCAGCGCCCAGTCGACGTACGCGTCTGCGTCGGTCGACCCCACCTGGCGAAGGGTACGAGCGTGCCAGCAAAGGTCATCCTGTCATTCGTTCGTACACGTTCACTTCGCAGTTCTAGCTTCTAAGCCTCTTCAGCGCAGCTCATAGATGCTGCCATGATGAGGCTTTTTCTACGGATGAACTGTAGGACTTTTGATCTCACAAAACTATGTCTGATAGTCTAACTAACTCCCTTGAATCCTCGCAAAAACACAAGGAAGCGGCCTTTTGCAGGGTGTTTTGTCCCTTATGTCACCCTTAAAGGGCGTTGCTTGCGCTTCTGCTAGAACTCAACGGTGTCAGTCAGGGACGAAAATCACCCTTAACCGCCAACTCCACTGAAATTTAAACTTGGCCGAATTTATCTTGAACATACACGGCGTACCACCAAATCAACTGGGATTTGACTCGTAGCCTTGTGAAATCCGTGCTCTAACCGTTGGAGGCGCTTCAAATAGCACCGTTGCAGACGACGCTGCACCTGCCGGATGATCGCGGAAACAGCCATGAAGTGGAAATGACTTTGCGGCCGGTCGGGGCTTAGCGCCGAGACACTGTAGTCGGGTGCTTGGTCCTTCGACAAGCCAGGAGGACCGTGCGGGCTCCGCTGGGGGCGCTTCTCCTACGGCTGCTGCGAGCGCAAAGCGTTGCGCGCAGGGACCGAGGTTTGCTCGGGTAGTCCGGCCGCTCGCTCCCCGTCTGCAACTTCACTTCAGCCTGGCCGCATAATGGCCACGCTCTTCTCAATTTCGGTTTCAGAAACGCTGATTTTTGAAGGGTGTTTGCGCCGTGCATACGCGTATTTTAGCAGTCATTTTTTGGATCTTGCAGATATTTTAGGTCGACTACGAAGAAGAAAATTTAGTGCCGTCCCGCTCTTTGAGAAGGATGACCTGCGAAGCTGCACGCCCTTCGCGGATTGCGCAAAACAAAACACGTTTGTTTGTAATTTACGACTGAGCATACTTATGAATTACTTGAATAAAATTTGGAAAGACCCGAGCTTTATCCTAGCGGACAAATGTAGAGCTGTGTCTTCCACCCCCCCCCCCCCCCCCCGCGCGTCGTAGGCATCTTCCTGTTTGTGTAACACGCCAACCCATTCCACTCGACCACTGAGGACACCGGACCGGTCGCATTGGGCTGCTTGACGGTCATGAGCGGGTGCTTAGAAGTGAAAGACACTGTCGAACATGTCGCTTTGAAAGCCCTTTAAGCTGAACAAGTGATATTGGCATTGGTCCGCGTTCCAAGCGGCCCAGTAGCTGTTCATGCGGGAGGGATTCACAGCTACTCAACCAGCTGTAACTTGAGGCGGCAACGGCAGCAGCAGCGGCTTTCCGTTATTTTCGAGTATACAATCCCGCTTCTGTTTGGGCTGACGCTCCTTCAATTTGCGCTCTTATTCCTCCAAGCGAACGACAGGCGACAGCCTCACAGCGAGTTAACACCTCGAAGGCCTCGGCCTTTATTATAGCAGACATACGCGGGGATGTCTCTTTCGCTGACCAGGCGGGCGCATCTTATTGTCTGTGCAACACACCAACCCAGAGCCTAACCGCTCGATTGAGGAAGACAGCTGACGGGGCGCATTAAGCCGTGAGACTCCCACGTTTAAATCTCCCACCACCACAACGGGTATGTCATCCGTAGCGGCATTAAGCCCTGGTGTGCGTGCATGTCCCCTCCCTCCACCCCCAACCCGCGCACGCACAAACCGGCAACTGGGAATGGGCGCACAGTAAGACGTGAAATACACCTGTGAAGGGAGAGATGAAGACTTGATGTGCGGCCAGACTAAGATCTACTATTATTCTGCCAGAACAACTACAACCAGTTCTTCAACGAGGGCCGCTAACGCGACAATGTCGCCGGAATGGCTTTCCAGCTAAAGAAGAATTATTTACTCACGCCGGCGTTCCAACGGGGCAACCTGCTTTCACCCAGCTGGGACCTTCAGCTAGTGGGACAGGGAGATTTTGAGGTGGCGGTGGTGGCTCCGGCTTTCGGGCGTTTTTACACCCACTCGCGCTTTTGTTGGTTCACCGCAAACATCTGAAAACGGCGCTATGGCCACTGCCAACCAACTGCGCAATTCCTGAAAGAGGCATCGATGGGAACGAGGGGAATAACCGTTGTCATAACCGTTGTCAAAGAGGGGTCGGCGGTGGCGAGGAGGTACCCTGGAGCGGCGCCGAGTAAATCGGCTTCACCGGAATGAAAACTGGGAGGTGAGACACATACTGCTTCGCAGTAATGATGTTTCAAAGAGGTGGAAATGTTCAGTGCAGTTGGCCTTAAAGAGTGTAAATCCTTTTACAGAGCAGGAAATGTCGGTGGTCAGTGATGTCCGAAGCCACTTCCGCATTTAGCGCTCGAACCAGAACTCTGCAGTGTGAGTAACGCATCGGCTTCATAAAACGGCCCCACGAAACATCATGTCCACTCACTGTAAAATATTGTACACCATAAAACTTAAACCCTACAGTGAAGATCGTTTCCCCGAAGTCCGGTGTCGATCAGGAACCCAATAGCCCGGGCTCCGGTTGATTTGGCAGGAGGCTGGCTGGGTGATGGTGTTGAAGTTCCGGTCGAATTGACGAACTCGAGGAGTTGAAGTCGATTAAGTAAAACGGAAGTTTATGTACAGCTATTTACAGTATGAAAACTGGGTACATGAGAAATGAAAAGAAAAACTTCAAACTTCAGCTAGAAGCTAGCTCCGAGTGCGCACAAATCACTCGAGCTCCTCAACTTCGTCTAACTCTTCCTATTCTCGGAGCGTACACAAACCGCTCGAGAAACGACGGCCGAGACTCTGTCTCGCCGCAAGATCCGTCTAGTTGCCCGGTGCGGCGCTGCACCCTGAACCTCCGACGCGATCTTAACCTCGACTAGGGGGCTCCTAAATCCCAACCTAGCGTTAACGGTCGAGACTCCTTGTCTCGCCGGGAACTGCCAGCTCAGCGCTCAGACGAGAACCATTTCCAACGGCCAAGTTCGGCCTTTTAAAACCTCGAGATCACCCTCTCTCGGGAACGCCCCTGTAGCGTTCGTGCACGCGTATGGGCGTGCCCAAATACACGTAGACAGCTGTCACTCAGCACGCCACGGAATATTCATTGAGGCGCCGCCACCTAATGGTCAACGGCACGTCCGCAGACGAGCAGGTTCGAGCGACACCGCGGGGTGAAAACGAAAGACGGCGACAGTGCGTCATGCTGACCAGGACGCGACAACAATAGAGACACGCCGGTAATCCCAGCGGGTCCGGCAGGCGTTCCTGGAATCCGGCGCCGCAGTCTGCCTTCTCAATGGGGGATTATCCTTGAGGAATACGGAGGGCCAGACAATCCGTCTCCCGCGCTCGCCGCGACGAATTAGCGGTGGTTGCAGCGCAGTGTCGGCAGTGCTACGTCGCCAGACAGAGAGGCGTGTTCTCACGCGCAGCCCGGGCACCTGGCCGCTAATCTCATAAGTGGACCTTACACCTACACTTAATCAAAAAATTTAAAAAAAAACATTGGCACAGCTTGCACTAGTGGGGCAAGGCTGGAGAAACAGCAGAACGTGCGGAATCTCTCCATTCGTCGGAGACCCGGCCCAGCTGTTGCGCCTCACGTGGATTTCCGAACTTGCCCCTGAAAGTTCTCCATGACGGGTAGGCCCGGGTCGTTTTGTCCGAAGCCTTTCACATCTCTCTCCCAAATTGGACCGCGTTAGCTCACGCTCAAACCGGCCGAAACCGGCTTCGCGAACTCGGTGCCTTTAGCTCGAGCTGTTCTGTGCTCCCCACTTGCGGCGCGAATGCAGTTGAGCTGGCGAGCAGAACAGCACGCTAGCGAGCACGCCGTGAACGCTGGGAAGAGTGTTCTCGAAGGACCAGCTGGACGACGCCGGGCGCTCCTCGCGCGTCGCACGCTCACGAGGGCTCTGTATTTTTCTTTGCTGCTTTTTGCGAGCTTCTCACGGAGCGCAAGCCCACGCGCAAGCCTAGACGACGCCGGACATTAGACAGATTTAGTTGGGCGTTCCGGGCGTTAGCGTATAGGCCTCCTGCGCTGGAGTTTTGGCGACATGCAGCGCCCCTAGCGGCCGACGCCTCTGGGTAGTACAAAAGCAGACGACTCTCGCCGCAACTCTATGCTCGCCGCCTTCCATGTGTTTTCAATTACAAGCCAGAGTGAAAGTTGGTTGTGGCGCTTTGTGGCGTGTTTAAATGACTGCATACTGTATGAAATAGCCCTTAAAGTAGTTGCAGAGGCTAAACAAAATAATATCCGCTAAAAGAAGCCGATTTGTCGGCTTTCTCTTGAGCGAGCTGTCGCGGTGGTCGCGGCGTGGACAGTATCGCCAGGTCGGGTGGTTGAGCCGTTTGACGACAGTTACAGTTTTTTCTTCTTGCGTGCGGTCGATAAAGGAAAGTTCACGAGTAGCATAAACACGGAGCGCTGCTCATCCTATATCCTGAGGTAACTGCAAAAGGTTGTTTCAGCGGGAGCATGCAAGCGAACGCAAGAATTGCGCAGCCGACTCAGCGGACACTGCTGGCCTGGCACCGCCTGTGAAACGAGTGGAAAGTTTGTTTCGTATTTTCGCAAACTAAATGATTCTTGCGTAACGTTTTACGCCGCACGACTTACGAACGGGAGGGTACATGTATACTAGCGAGTAGGTGAGGCAATAGCGTCAAATAAACAAATCAAGCGGTAATAAAGGACGCAAAACAAGCACCAAATCGCACGCCCGCTGCCTGAAGAAACGTGCACTTCTATATTTGCATTACATAACATAACACAGCCGCATACACGGCGCGGCCCCGAATATTTACATTCGATCATCACTGACTCTGTTGGTTATCTTCGTCGCTAACAGTCTGAACGCCGCACACGCCAGTTTTGTCCTCAAATGGAGTTAGACAGCGAGACAAGAACAGAAAATTGGTCGCTTCCAGTTGAACTGTCCCCCATCTTCACACTTCGCCAGATTATTGACAAATATTATTGGCGATTCGCTGAATTTTTTCGCTTTGCATTCAAAGCCCCCCTCCCCATCCCACACGATTTGCCGTCCAGCCCTCCACCGTGTCGGCTTCATGCAACTCGGCCCTACACTTCAAACCGTTGCTGACCCTCATTCCAGCCTATTAAGTGTGAACTGGGAATATATGATGCAAGAGAGTAATTAAGTAAAGTGAGCGCAAACAAGGGAAGCTAGCGGCCTCTCGGTTCGCCCGACCACTTTGCTTTACGGCCACTAATTTCAGAATCGCAAAACAGATTTCACGGTTCTTAAGCCCGCTGAATTTTGTCACTGAGACACGCAACAAAACGGCAAGATATAACCCTGCACCATGTATTCGTAACGGTGACACAAACGAGCACTGTTTAATGAAAGTGCACGCATACTGAGCAGGTACGCAAAAGAGTGGTGCACCGCAGCAGGTCGCTGGCTTTTTAAAGCGCGATCATCGCCGATTGCGTAACTCTTCTTTTTTGATCGGCTGTTGTCGAAAAGTCCTTGTCACCTAGAGTATTAGTTTAAACTAGAAGGTTCACTTCAAATTTCACTTCATACGACCATCGATCGGTGAACCTGCGAGTAGCAGACGCCGTCACGGTCTCGGCACTTTCGTCGGCGCTGTAAACGTGTTTAGCACTGCAAAGCTTTTCCCCCTAATGCCAAGTTGATCGCTGAAATAGATCGGACGCGTCGGGGATGAACTGGTGACCACGTCGCAAAATAATCGGGAGCGTCGAGCTCATTTTGCTCCTGTCAACACGGGATCCCATGGGACCCGCGCAGCTTTGTACTACCCGGAAGTACTGCCCGGAAGCCGCTTGCGCAGCGCCCCCTGGGCAGCGCAGGAGGCCTATTGCTGGGCGTAAAGCGGAGCGTACGCTCGTCGCGACGCGCCCATGGGTAGTTTTAGTACAGCGTTTTTCGTAGCGTGCGCTAACGCTTGTGGCGCCACCTGTTGAACCCAACGCGAAGTACCCAAATTTAACCTTGCGGCGTCACCTGTTGAACCCAACGCGAAGTACCCAAATTTAACTTTTTTACGTGGCTAACTAAGGCAAACTGTAGCTGGACGGCGTTTCTTTTTTTTTTTTTTTCAATACGTTCACGCTGGTTTCGATTGTAAAAATCTTGCAAGTACGATAAAAAATACCCTCTTACCTTGATTCAGTATTAGGGAAAAATATGATACACCCGTCGCGATTGTTTTGCTCAACCGCGCGACACCGAAGTTTTGAAGCAACACGCAGTGCTCGGGATACTCACTTTATTCAGCTCTGAAATATGGCAGGAGCATGCGACAAATACAACTGAGCATGGCATGCGACGCTAATGCGACGCGCAAAATGAAACAGCGGGTAGGCTGGCACGGCGGTTTAGTGATACACTTCACCCGGGTGTAGCAACTCTAAGATACACGATGAGTTCCTATTACTCACTTCCTCTTATTCGTGGAGTCCAACTACAAATCCTTCACGTTTCACACGGTAGCGCAACGTCCTCGGCTCGCACCCGAGGGCGCCGTTCCCTAAATGGAGGCCGCCGATCTGCACCAACACTGCACGCATTCCACCGCCGCGACACGCACACAAACACCGCCGCCGGCTTCGGGAGCCATCCAGGTTGTCCTTGGTCGCTCATTTCTGGTCTGCATGCCTGTCGGAACTGAAACGTTGGTCGCCCAACGAGAAAAACACGCGACGGTCCGCGTTTTCAGTCGGGGAACCTCCTGCCACGACCGGCCGCCGACATCGCCGAGGCAGCAGCCATATTGAAAGCAAGGGGCCTCCCAGCAGGTCCGCAACGCCCCGCAAGCGCCCCGGAGCATACGCTCCCAGCCGTTGCGTGCGTAGCACCGCATCGCCGGGGCGTTTACGTAGCGTACTGCGCATGCGCAGTCGCGAGCCGCCCCGCCTGGGCAAACGCTCGTCCGGAGCGCGCGCCCAACTAAATCTGTCTATTCTTAACGAAACCCACGCTCACGCGCGCTCAGTATTTTAGTGCGTAGTAAGCGTCCGACTGCTGCGATTTCACAACGTGGCCGTGCCTCGTAACCGAGAGAACGAAGGGGATACTGAAGACAGAAGGAAAAAGGAGGAGTAAAGTGCGTCGAAAGTGTGAGGGGGAGGGCGGTATGCGGACGCGGCTTGAGACGATCACAGGCGGCGAGGCGCTATGAGAAAAGCGAGAGAACGAAGAGGCCACCGAAGATGAACCCGCAGGTAAGCGGAGGATGAAGGTGCGGCGAACGTGTGAGGGGGAGGGCAGTATGCCGAGGCCGCAGTACAGAAGTCAGCCCGTGCTGGGTGCTGTACGTACATGTGTCATTCGGTGTCCTCCTCGTTGCGTGGCTCATGCGAACCACGTGACATTTGCGCGCGAGCTTCAAACACGATTTACAAGAACATGGTCGGCGGCGGCGACAAGCTGCGAATTAACGGCAGAGTAGCGTGCGCCGTCGTGCGTTCGCAGATCACGCTGTGACTTCCCGAGACGCGGCAGCTATGCGCCGTGACTGAGAACCCTGCAGTTCGCGCGTCGCACAAATTTCCCATTAGGGAGCACAGTAATCGTCAGTAATTTTGTTCTTGTCTTCTTTTTTTGCGAATGCCACCGAACCAAGCTCACGCTTAAACAGCTCTGCTGTTTAAGCGTGATTTATTGCTTAAACCGACTGATTTCTTCGTAGAAGGCTCACCACTGCACAAATAAAGAACAAATAAGTTCGACGGAGCTAGTATTCCAAACCACAGCTTCTGTACGAAAACCGGAGGCGTTACCTGTGTACCATGAAGGCAAGCGCACCGTAACACCCTTCTAATGGGTGCTACAAACGACAAAACACCCTTGAAAAAGGGTGTTTTTTAGAGTTTTCGCTAGGGTGTAGGGTATTTAGTTAAACTATATACTCTTCCAAATGGTGTTTTCTTGTGTTTTTGTACTAGGGTGTAAGCGTGTTAGTTATATGGAGAAAAAATTCCCCACGAGGGAGTAAATCACTTCACAATGTGCAGACATGTGTTATGCCCTTAATCACCCCGAACGGTGACGACTCTCACCAGCGCGTAGAAGAAGAGGTGCTCCTCGACGGTGAGGTTGTCGAACAGTGCGCGCTCGTCCAGGAAGGCGCTGACGTTAACGGCCGTGGCGCCCGAGATGCAGGCGACGCTGTAGTTGCACACGTAGGCGGCTCCGCTCGTGGGAACGAGCTTGCCTGTCCGCGGGTGAAGGAGTAAGGCCTCTCGTTGACGAGTGACGTGAAATAAAGAGTAGACTGAGGTTATACGCACGGCGTCGGGCAATCCTACACTTCAATGGCTATACGCACGACCTCGTTATTTTCTGAACTATAGTGTTTTAGGGCGCAGACCTTGGGTGGCCCGTACCTGGATTCCGCGGTGCCGGGTGTCTACGTCCGCGTAACCGAGTGAGAAAACGAAGCAGCGAAGAAAGAAAACGGAGAGGACCGTCTGGCCAAGGGTGAGGACGAGGGCGGCACGCGCGGCCATGACGTCATCTCTCTCACTGCCTCCCCTCTCACTTGACCTAGTTTCCATCGAGCGGCCGTGTCCTAACACTTAACACAGGCGGTGTTCCGTTCGCCGCTAATCCGAACAACCTGACATTTTCGAGGGGCGGTTCAAACACGATTTGCAACAGCATGTTCGCTGCTGCCCTGTGCGTGGTTAATCCTAACCACGCGACATTTGCGCGGGAGGTTCAAACATCATTTGCAGCAACAGGCTGTCCGGCGGCGGCGACGCGCTGTGAGATAGCCTCTGCTGTTATCTTGCACGCACTAGGGAGTGTGGTAATGGACAGTGCATTTTTTTATGCTCGCTGTGTATACACTGATCTAAAAGATGCCACCTCACCACTCAGAGATACAGCATTCAAATGTAATAAATTTAGTGATTGCTCTAAAAAAGTAGTTCGGTGAGTGCAGAACAGTGCTTAAGGCGACCTGCGCCGAAAGCGGCCTAAAACGTACCGCTCCGATCCAGCTGAGAAAAATATGGCTGATATAAACAACCGACTGACTGCTTCGTAGAACGCCGGCCATCGCACCAATAAAGAACAAATAAGTTTGAGGGAGCTAGGATTCCAACCCAGAGCTTCTTCGCGAAAACCGCAGGGGTTACCTGTGTGCCATGAAGGCAAGCGGACCGTTCTGCTGCGTAACCGATGCCAAACAATACATGGCGTCGTGCGTATAGCCATACATATAGCCATACGTGCTTATAAGAATACATGGCGTCGTGCGTATAGCGTCGTGCGTATCCACACAATCTACTGCGCATAGACCCAGTCTACATCGACTTCTTGTGAGGAGCACTCTACGCAATGCACGCTCATGCTACCTTCATCGTCTGCGGAGCGTCCGTCTATTGGCGTGGCCCCTGCAAAACGCAACGTCAGGCTGACAATGAAATCAGCCACGTATTTGCTGACTTCGCTGCAAATTTCTTCTGCCGCCATTGTCCCGTGTACCAACCTCTGCTCTAGAAGTTGGCTACATTGGATGCAACTCTGCCGCATTCCCAGTGCTCATGCGCCATTTTTGGGGGGTCATTTTGTTTCAGATTTCGCCTCGAACAGCAGGAGTAGACTTTTCTTTAGCGTTTAATTTCCCTCGCCTGTCTCCTACGCCGTTTCTCTCGCTTTCATGGGGTCCACAAACTCGAAAATGTTGATCACTCCGTCCATCTGTCCGAAAGACTGCTGCAAGGAGTGATTCATGGCCAATGGTGTCCAAAGCCCCTTTACACATTTATCGTTCGTTGCACAACTCTGTGCTGTGTGCAAAACATCGCCGAAATGACTTTTCTTTGGAATTTCCTTCTACCTCGCCTATCAGCAACATCATTTTTACCATATTTTCTTTTGGTTGCTAACAAACTATTCCATGTTCATTTTTAATTATCGTTCCAATTTTGCTGGAACAGCTCGACGAGACTTAATATATATTTACTTTTATCTCGCTTGTCTAGGACACCGTTTGCATTGTTTTCTTTAAAAAAGCTAATCCAAGTCCACTGCAAAACAAACCAGCCCGTTTACACATTCGTGCCCGAAGCCAGCTATTAGGAAACCATCTCCCGCCCATCTAATTATCATTACACCATTACACAATTTCACCCACCTACTGACTTATAATTCTGAAGGCACTCAGCGCTACCTATTGTAATTTTTCTTCGTTGATACGTTGTGAGCATTTTTTGTTCTTCTCGAAATGCACTCCTTTTGCTTGGCGTTAGAGCAAAACAATCGGAACGAAAAGCTTACCCATCAGTACCTCCAGGATAGTCGAGGAGCCGCAATTGGGTGGCCCAAGGATTACCGTGATCTGGGTGTCGAGGATTGTCAGATTCACATCCGTAACATCGGCCGAGTTGTTTTGCCCCTTCTGCGACGCCAAACACGCGGTTTATTTACGTTAGCGGAGGACAAGGTTGTTTGAGTTCTTTCCAATAGTAGCGCTGTATCTCAATTTATCTACCCACTGATTGGTTACGCCTGGCAGGTTTGCCCAGAACGCCTACCACGTGTCTCCGAAAGCAACGTCTATCTTTTCCCGCAGTTTTAGTAAATGTGAACTCTTTCGAAAGAACTCTGTCTGGTTGGGTTAAACTGAAAGAAAAGAAATCTGGAAAGAAGAAGACACCTTCTGCTGCTTATGTCTTACACAGTCACCCCTGATGAAGGAGCCGGTAGGCTCCAAAACTTGGGGAACGCTTTTAATAAATGCCCTTGGTTGGTGTGCTTGCCTCTTCCTCAAGTTTTATAAAATGCGCGAATTATATGGGCGAATGCACGAATATTAAGACCTTCGTACTACGCTCCTACCTAAGGGTCAAGAACAGGTGCGGAAAAGGACGCGTTTACGCAAGCGTTTTCCCGCTACGGAAACCGGCCCGACAGCGGTCAGGAACACTCGTGAAGGCTTCAGGACCGGTTTTAGGGAGGGAAATGGTGCGGAGACACGTCGCTCTACGCACATGTGTCTGGCCCTTTACGCTGGCTGGGAAGCATGGCAGTGTTTCGCCATACGGCTGAACCCAAGCGACAACTGCAGTGTCAATAGACATGAACTCGACCTACGCAGGTTTGAATCGCGGTCATTTTGGGTGACGCCTTTACACCCCATTCGCAAGAAGCCGTTTCCTGTCATAGTGCTTGTAACGTCAACATTTCTCCAAAAAGACACATCTATTACTCCCGTTGTCCATTTCGTAACGTTAGCGTCAATATTTCCATCCAACGGAGCGCCAGGATGGTGCCCTGGGCCACCCAAATATTTTTTCCCAAACTATGGGGGAAAAAATGAGAAAACCTTCCTCGGAAAAATATTTGAATGTGTCTCCAGACATGCTCTCCGTCATCGCGCGGGAGTAGCCCTACAAACCAACTCGATTGACAGCCCCTCCCCCACCCCTAAGCCCCTTTTTACATTATTCTACTCACTCATGACGTTGAAGAATGGTCGCAACAAATGGCCGACATACAACAGACCTACAGAAAAAGCACCACTCACACAATATCTCCACGCAGCCGATACCCACCTTGAGCAACTGTGGGCAGCTTACCCACATTTACCCATGGTCGATGGTGTCCCAACATGCGTAATCGCTCACTCAAATAGCGCATAACCAAATTAATGCAGGAAGCTCTCACTTACTCCCAATTCCTCCAAACCCTAAATTGGTGCACGTTTTGCAACCACCTGAGCGGGTTTCCCGAACTGGAAAGCATGAAACATGTTTCAGCACCTTTTGGGCATCGCGCCATGGAAAACCGCTACTACTCAACCATCGTACACCCTCCCCAATTTAATGCGATTCTCAATCCACGGATGAGCTGTTTTCCTTCCTTCGAAAGATGCTTTTTGGTTCCATGCCAGCTTTATTTATCGCTCACTTCTTCCCACCCTGATCACCAAGGGGCTCCAAGCGCCAACCTTGACGAGCCGTGCACATGCGAGGAGCTTGTACAATCACTTGCCAGGTTAACACGCAATTCGCTGCATGCCTATTACGGTCAAATCACATCAAGCTACTTTGAATCTCAACGACAAGCATTTCCACAACCGGCACAATAAAAATGGAACATTGCCCTCGAAATGGTGACATAGTGACGGTAATCTAGTGTCAAAGCCCAACAAACCCATAGTTTTCGATAAACTTTGACCCACATTCCTAACCTCGCGTGTCGGCAAACTGAATGAACATTTGTTACCTCGACGCCTTACCGACATCCTAGAAAATAGGAGGTGGGTAACGCTCTCCCATGCCCTGCTCTGCTTCCGGGCACATCTGCTACTCAAGACGTACACCAAAAACTGAAAGAAACCACCATTGACCGCCTCATCCAAATGAACCCCAGCTCCATGCTGGCCCTCGACATACGAGGGGTTTTCGAGAACGTAACCCGCCCAGGCATTTTAAAGCAAAGCTTTACAGCTTTCTTCCAGTGGTTTCGCAGAGCATGCGCAAGTTAACCTTTCGACCAGAGGCGCACCCCAGGCGATACACCCCTCGAGGCGCATCGCGTGATTCGCCGGGCCCGCTGTCGGCACTACGCACAAGGCCCCATTTTAAGTCGTTCTGCTCACATCATGGGCGCTCCCGCCGCGGCAGCGCTGGAGCGGCCGCTCAGCTGATCGACAGCCGACCAAACCCACAGCCTCCCACGCATGCGCCGCTGTGACGTCTCAGGAGATGTGACTCATCTTGCGCCGCGTTCGCCGGGAATGAAAGCAAGGCCGTGCCTCCTTCTGTGAGCGTTGCACTGCACCGAACGGCTTTGAGCCGTGGTCGGCAGTACAAAGGTTAACCAAGCGAAACCAAGACTCACCCAGACTAAGCCTAGCTTTTGCTTTGCATATCCAGGGTTAGCTGGGCTAAGCCGCTTCCATTTTTTCGGCAGTTCCCCAGGGTATGTGTCACGGCTATTGACAACTTTGCACGTGGTTCACTCACAAACCGGACTGTCACCTTACACAGCGGACTGTAAAACACAACTGCCACCTACATCCCTTCCCCGTAACTCCCCAGGGATCAGTAGTCTCCCCTTCACTATTTAACATCACCCGCTTCGTCCTTCCGACGCGACTCGAACAGACACCTGACATGATCATGTTCTGTATTCTTATGATCTTACGCACTATGCTAACACTGGCTCCGCATGCTACCAACAAGATAATTTACAGCAGGTACTGGACGTCATTCTGCGATATCTCCGCAGGTGCGGTCTCTCATGTGCCGCGATTAAATCTGCTCTCCTCGTTCCCTGAAGCTGGAGCCGTCATCGACCGCCAAACCAGCCACCCACCCTCACAATTACCAGCAATGGTCAACGCATCCTCCCTGTCAAGACCCTCCGTCTCTAACCAAACTTCGACCTATTGTTTAATAACTAACACACATCATCCGACAAGCCTATCTTTCCATGAAGACATGGCCTCAAAAATGGTAACATCTGCCGTGGTCTCCAAGCAAGGCTTGCGAACTGAGACACATATAGAGCTCCTTACACCGCCCTCAAACCGTAAGAGCAGGCCAAAATAGAGATTCTCATTCGGAAATCCTGAAAGATAGGCTACCCGGTGTACACCTCGTTCGAGCGGCTACTGCAACTCGGCCCCCACACCACTCACTGAATTGATGGAAGCCTACATAAACAACCAGCTGCAACGTCCACAAGTGACACCAACGGGCCGACACCTGCTCCATAAGCTTTGCGGAATTACGGCGCAGACACCCAGACTTCCGACGTACCTATCCGCCTGCCCACACTTTGCTCTCCCTTTCCGACACTTGCATCTGGCGAATACATTGAACTCACATCTACCACAACCATTTCGCCCTTCATCGCATCTCCCTCACCTACCCCACTGTGCCCAGTTGCCCCAAAGCGGCACTCCTAACGCTACCGCGCACCTTGCCTGGATTTGCCCACTCCACCCCCTTCCTCCCTCTTCCTCTACCATAGAGCGATGGGAGAGTGAGTTGCGCAGTTGCCAGCTCGAAGACCAGGACATCCTGATCTCTCGGATGAAGGCGAAGGCGCCGGCCCGCGGCCTACCGGACTAGGATGGCCACCCACCGAACGTAATCTTTTCTGTCAATCCCCTTTCTGCCTTTTTCGGAAGAAACATTTTGCAACAGCAGCAGCACCGTTCCAGATGCCGGCCAACAACTCACCGCGCACAGGTTCACCATGTGGACGACGGCGGTGGAGTCTTTGGGGTCAGGCTCGTAGAAGCGCGTGTCTCGCGAGGAGGACATGCCCCGCAATTCGAATTGCTTCGTGGGGTGCCAGTACTCCATCTGCAAGGAACGAAAGCACCGACGAGATGTTCCGGAAGCCAATAAGACATGCACTCCCCATGGCGAGCCACTTCCTACGCGTAAGAGGTACCAATGACAAGCACTGTGGCGCTGACGAAGCCCGGCCACTAGTACAGCGTCCATATCATTGCGTACGTTAGTGACGTGGGCACCATGAAGCTCACACGGCAGCTACGTCACCACAACCAGCGTTGCGGGGCGGTGGCTTCTAAGAGAAGCATTTACTGGAAGGAAGGCTACATGCACTCTTTGCGTGTGCGTGTGTGTGGAAACAAAGTGGAGAAAAACGCATCCAGAGTGATCACCGAAAAGCGGCGCTGTCTGCCACCCTTAAGCGTAGGATGGCTAAACATAAAGACCCCAGAAAGTGGCGGACAACGTGGTCGCCCACATAGCCGAATTACTAAGGCATCCAACGTGTAAGTGGAAGGCGTATTTTCGGTCCCCACTCTGCACGCGTGTTTTCCTGCACTTGTCTTCCTAACGTAAGAAAACGTAAACTTCACTGATTCAAAAACTAATTAAAAAATTAGTGCCAGTTAAGGTTCAAGAAAGGTGGGATCGGTCGCCCGCAGTCGATGATCGATGCGATGATCCGATGAGACGACGACTCTCTGGCTCGTTGGCCGACGGCACATAGCTAAACTCAAAATGTACAATATGTACACTTTATTTACATTACTTATTTACAACTCATGGCTCGTGATCACAAACAAGAGGTCGGGCAAGGCCCGCGTCGAGTGGGGCTCGCCGCGCTATCTCCTCTACTCCTCTCTGTTCAATCCTGTTCAATCCCAACCAACAATAAAATTCCTCGGTTTTACCACTAAAACCCCGCCCACAAACGGGACGTAACAATTTGAGAGTGAGGATGGCTCATTCATTAACCCACACTAGGCCACTGATTGGCCACCGTGACAAACAAAGATAGGTGGGTTCAAAATAGTCACGTGGCCTACCTCTCTCACTCTCATACAGAAACCCAAAGGTATTCCGCAAAACACAAATATAACAGAAATGAAAACCAACCAACTAAAAGCAGGCCCAACTCCGGGAATCGGCTCTCGGGCACACGTCTTAAAGTATTGTCATACCGTGTGCGCCTACAACTGTGCCCCACGCCGCCACAATTCCTTTCCTTTGTCAACACGTGGAGGGCCCATCACGATTTAAAGTCGCCTACCTATTGACGCATCCCAGCCGCCGAGTCGCCAGGCTCAGACGCGTGACGAACTGAACTTCGTCCAGTAACTTTAAGCAGTGCAACTGTCATAGACTGAACGGCTGGTGACCAAGGTTTGACCCCTTGACCGACCTTCAGCTCCCGTCCAGTTCAGGGATTCTCGTGGCGGTAATCGCGGTAGTTAAAATATCAACGGTCCCCCTCCGCCGGCTTCTCAGACGAATGCAAGGAAATCTTCCTTTGGAAAGTTGACATCGCTTTCACCTATTATGGAGTGGCCGACGCGTGTGTATGCGTAGTCTCCGGGCCCGCTCGCCGGGTGGACACAAAAGCGCTGCAAATAACAAAGAAGCCTCCGCGGTTTCTCCTTACCCCCCTCACGCCGGCGTGAAAACAAACACCACACAGGTAAACAAACTATCCCAGCGAAACATATCTAATTGCCGGACGGTTTTAATTAATAAGCGAGGGGCCCGAACTTAACAGTGCCCTTGCACTCTGTGATGACCTGCAAAGATTGACGCAGACCACGGAGTGCACAAAACAAAACACGTTTATTGTAATTTGCGATGGAGCATACTTCCTAGCTAATTATCTGAATGAACCTCTGTAGGATCCAAGCTTTGTTCTTGCAAATAAACACGAAACTACCTGTGTCCCTCCCGTGTCGTAAGCACATTTGTGTAAGACCGGGTTCAGACGGTTGCCGCAACTGTCGTAATAACTATAAAGAATGACGTCGTTTCACGTCTCACCCAACCGAATTGCGTGACACGCCATTTTTTTATGTCCGTAGATCATGATACGGTGTTTGCGCCGGTAGTCTGAACATAGCCTAACACACAAACCCAATCCGCTCTACCACTAAGGACTTCGTATAGGTCCCATTGGGCCGTTTAACGTCCGCGTTTAAACCTCGCAGCAACACAATGGACGTGCCATCCAGCAGTACGGGCTGAAACCTATAGCTGCGCGTGCACGCCCCCCTCCTTCCTACCACTATTATCCACTACGAACCTGCGCACGCATAAACCGGTAACCGGTCATGTGCGCGTGCTTAGAAGTGACAGACGCCGTCGAAAATATCCCCTGAAAGCCCGGTAAAGAAGTGATATGGGCTCACGCCGGCGTTCAAAGTGGTCACGTTGCTGTTCATCCGGGAGGGATTCGCCACTACTTGACGAGCTGAACTTAAGGCGGTAACGGCGGCGCCAGCAGCTTTCCGTTGTTTTTGCGCCCATTCGCACTTCTGGTCGGGCCAACGCTTCAGTTGTCGCTCTTCTTTCTCCAAACGAACGGCATGCATCCGTCTCATCACGATTTAAAACCTGGAAACCCTTGAGCTCTATTCGCGTGCAAACATGTGGATGTCAGTTTTCCTTCCCCCTCGTATGCGTCTCACTGTGGGTGTAAGGTATCTGTGTAACACATCAACTCACACCCAAAGCACTCGATTAAGGAGGACAGCCGACTAGCCGCATTGAGCCATGTAATTCGGCATCTAAATCTCCCACCAGCACAACCGGCATTTCATCGGTAGCGGCATGACGCCTAGCTGTGCGTTGGCGCCCCCCTTTTTCTAGCCGCAAACCGTGCACGCATAAATCGGCAACCGGTGATGGCGCATACTTAGGCGTGAAAGACACCGGCGAAAATGTCACTCGGAATGCCTTCCAAGCTGAAAAAGAAATATGGGCTCAAGCCGTCGTTCACACTGCGGAAGTTTCTCTTCTACCTGGAGGGATTGGCAGCTACTTGGTGAAGTGAATTTGAGCGGAAACGTTGACGACGGGTTTCGGTCGTTTTAGGGGGCAGCCCTTTGGCAGCCGTTACCTCGGCTTCGTGAGAGCGGCATCTGTTTATGTCCGCGTAACCTAGTGAGGGTACGCAGCAGCGACGAACGAAAGAAAACTGATAGGAGCGTTTAGTGAAAAGTGAAGTGCAGCACGACACGTGCGGCTACGGCGTCATCACTCTCACTGCCTTTCCCTCACATATGTCTCATGCGTCGCCACCAAGGAGCGCCCTCTCCCTGACACTCCCCAAACGCTGTTCCATTCTCCGCTAATCCAAACCACGAGACGCTTGCGCGGGAGGTTCAAACACAATATGCAACAACATGCTCGCTGCGCCCTTGTGCGGGTCTAATCCGAACCACGTGACATTTGCGCGGGAGGTTCAAACACGATTTTCAACATGCTGGCCGGCGGCGGCGGCGCACTGCGAGGCAGCAGCAGAGTAGCGCGTGCCGCCGTACGTTCGCTGATCACCCGAACACTTTCTGAGACGCAGCAGAAATGCGCCGTGACCGACAAGACTGCAACTCTCGCTGCGCACAAATTTCATATTAGGGGATGCAGTAATCGTCAGTGCATTTTTTTGCGCCCATCCGTGCTTCTGTTTATTTCTCGCGAACATCCGATAACCGCACTACCACCGTTAGCTGCCGACTGCGCAACTTGCCAAAAGGTCATGGGGGAGGCGAAGGGGAAAACAGTTGTGAAAGAGGTGTCAGCGGTGGTGAGGAGGAGCCCGGGAGCGGCGCCGAGTAAATCGATGACACCGGAATGAAAACTGGGGAGGTTAGACATATACTGCTTTGCAGTAGAAAGGAAACCCACACACAAAGACCACGTACGCTAAACAGAGGCATAATTGCACAATGAGGGTTGCTGCAGAAGTCTCGTGATACCACATTTAGCCCAGATATGTGGTTTCTTTGCACTTTTCAGCGCTGGTAATTTGTCGCGCTGGACTAACCCTGATGTCTTTTTTTTTTTTTTTTTGCCAACCAGTTGGCTCCTTCGCAAACCCATCCTCTATATATTTTTACACTTTTTGCAAGTGTCTGTATACGCTGTTTTCTTTTTTTCCGCAGTACACAGCCATGCCAAGAGATGTGCTGGACCTGCCGTATCATCTGCCGCTGCCGTATCATCTGCCGTATCATCAGAGCCAGAAAAAAGCGGAGGGTCGTAACATTCTGCTCGCACACGCACCTTCAGGAAGTAGTATAGCGGCTTGGGCACGCCGTATCCCCAGGGCACCACGTTGTCTAGGTAGCAGACGATGCAACCCATAATCGCCGTAACACCCACACCATAGGCGATGTGCTGACTGAGGTTCACGTCGTCGAACGTTGTGTCGTAGTCCCTGCTGTTAGTCCACGTCAGGCGAACATCTGTCACAGAAAGCAAAAGCAGGAAACCGCGCAGTCGGTTAGCATGAGGAGGAAACACACGGCCCTCTCCGCTAATGCGAAAACAAAGAGTAGTCTATTCAGTCAGAAGTGCGGCCTCAGGGTTTGTTTGTAGCAGAAAAACAGCACCTAAATTTCACTTGGCTGCGGTGGGTCATGCGCCTGCATGGCGCGCGCCTCAAAGGTAAAAGGAGGGCACGATATAGATGAAGCAACACCTACGCATGCGCACACCCATGGGTAGAAGCGGAGAGTGCGGCGGCCGCCACTGTAGGGCTGTCCGTCTCCATGATAGCACGTTGTGGTAAACTGGTTTGGCTTATCACGCACCGCACCGAGCTTATCCTTCAGCCCCTCTATCTCCCTCACCCAGCGGCCCAACAGTCTCCAGTGACACGAGCACGCTGCGCGGCACTGCCCACCCTGCAGCGTTCAATTTGGCACACAGCGACGGTCAATTTACTTGGGCCTTCCCAACTCATAAACGCGAGGTGCCCCTGGAGTTTTTCCCCTTCCGTGCATGACTTTTGGTGTTCGAAGCCGAAGGTAAAGACGTTGTCAGCCGATGTGGGCAACCTTAAGTTTAAAGGGTAACAGAGTGGGATATCGAAAAGGCTGTTTCCGTGCAGGCGCAATGATGCCAGAAGCCCACCCAGTTTTATTATTAGCATAAAGCTTGAGTCAAGTCGGTTCAATTCCTTGATCGTAGTATCGGTCAGCCGCTTAGCCCCAAATTGCAGCCATTTCACGTTGTGGCTTCAAACTTTCAAAAACGTAAGTGTGATACTCATCATCATCATTAGTCGATCTACGTCCACTGCAGGGGAAAGGCCATAGATCTCCAAGTATCCCGGTCCTGTGCTTGCTGCGACCAATGTATCCCCGCAAACTTCTTGATCTCATCTACCCATCTAACCTTCTGCCGCTCACTGCCACGTTTGCCTTCTAGGGATCCACTCTGTTACCCTTAAAGGGGCACTGACACAAAAATTTTGCATCTTGTTTTTTTTTTTTTTTTTTTTGTTGCAATAAGTAGCTAGTGACCTACTTATAACCTGTAGAAACCTCATTTGC